>PVHX01003334.1:0-145453 GCA_004024805.1 Geosciurus inauris
GCGGCATGGGGGAGGTGGGGGGCAGGAAAGGGGAATGGGTATAGTAAAGATGGTTGATTGAGATCGTCATCACTACCCTTGGTGCATGTATGAAAACACAATTGGTGTAACTTTATCTGGTTTGCAACCAGAGAAATGGAAAAACTGAGCTCTATATATGTGCTATGACTTGAAATGCAATTAAATAAACTAATAAAAATAAATAAATAAATAAAAATTTTTTAAAAAACAGCCTCAGCAATAGCGAGGCGCTAAGCAGCTCAGTGAGACCCTGTCTCTAAGTCAAATACAAAATAGGGCTGTGGATGTGGTTCAGGTCAAGTACCCCTGAGTTCAATCCCCGGTACCAAAAAAAAAAAAAAAAAAACCAACAAAGTTCTTTTGCCTCATCATCCAAATTTTGGGAGGGAGGGTCAATTTGGCAGAAAGCAGCTGTCTTCCAATCTTTTCCTTTCAGGATCAATACCCTAAAGACCTCCCCCAGTACTAAACCTGGCATTGGTCTCCTGCATTCCCAATTCATACAGCTTTTCCCTTTACTATCTCCCTTGATCCTATTTTCCTTCTCCACCTGTACTGTCTGACCTCACATATATAAACGGGGAGTTACTAGTTATTCATTGTTGATCTTCATATTTCAAATGGCAGCCTCATGCGCCCAGATGGTGATCTGCTCACTACTGTTTCCGGGAACCTGAGCCAGCACATGGAAGGCACTCCCTGTCCTCACGGTTTCATGTCCCTCCTACTCTTGAAGAGACGCCTCAGAAAGGTTATGGTTTTGATCCCCTCTGAAACAAAACAACTTGCAAAATGCAAACCTGCTCCGTGTGCAGGGCACCCATCAGATTTGTGACATGAGAACGCTCCCCATCATCCCAACAGCCAGACCCTGCTTGTCGCCCAGGGAGCTTCCCAAGTAATAAAATCATCATCATCCCACGCAGCGTCTAGCGAAGCCACTGCCAAGGGAGCAGAGGTCGCAGCTTCGGGGCCTACGGAGAGATTCGGCAAGGAGAAGGTAGGGCGTCCAGACCGGCATCTGTCGTCCCCAGCAGGTCTCCCCTTTGGCAGAGAATCCTTGAATGGCTGCTTTACTTCAAGCCATGCAAATGAGGTGCTGATGAGGTCATTGCGTTCTGCTGGATTATTATCTCTGACATTTTATTCATAATAATTATAAAGCCTTTCCACCTTCAAAGTGCTTTGCAAACAATAATTAATTAATTAACACTGGTAACACCCTGGTGAGGTAGCTTAGTATTATTAATTTATCTCTACAGTATATTATTATCCATCCTTTCCTCCCTCCCTGCAAAAGGGGTTGGGGAGCTTCTGTGCTGTTTCCAGTCCCCGCTGGTCCTCCCAATTTCCTCCATTTCCTCCTTCCCTCTTCTCCCGTCCTTAGCATCCTGCTTACCAGCTTCCGCAGCCCTGTCGACACCTCTTTAGATTTTAGACCAAGTTCACCATGCCCCCCCACACCCACTACAGTACAAGGGAGAAAGTCTGTGGATTTTGTTTCCATCCCCAGAATTCTCCCCACTCCATTTCTTTTATCAACTTAAAATTCTTCAGCCCCCTCCCCAGCTCTCAGACTATCCTCTCCCTCCTCTAATTCTCTCCCTCCGACTTTGTCCTTTTTTTTTTATTCCAACATGTCTGTAAGCCCCTTCCTTCGCCTTCTCTTTGGCTCTGTGTTTTCCTCCCCATCTCTACACGTCTCTCTCCACTCAACATTCATTCTCCTAGTTATTTGGATTTTAATTATGTCCGCTAGACTTCTCTAGCGGGGTGCTTAGAGGAAGGGTACCATTTAACTCCTCTCTGCTCTCCTCCTCATTTTTATCTCCTCCTCTCTTGGTTTAGATGCCTCTCCCCTGCTCCTCCTGCCACCCACGGCAGTGCAGATGCCAAGGGCCCTCCTCACCCCTGCACACCTGGCTCCTGCAAGGACAGGGTAGAGATGGTGCAAAGACAAATTCTGACCCAGGCATCACCCCCAGACAGGATGCCGGAACTCCTGCAGCAGAGTGTCTGGGAAGCTACACGGCCCTTCAGAGGCAGGGGTTAACTGGGATTCTGCCTAGGCACAGGGAGAGGGAAGGGACTACAGATATCTTGATGGAAGTGAGCGCACTTGACAGAGGAGCAGATTTGGGCAGAAGAGGGGAAGGGCATCCCAGGTGAGGGGAACACGGACAGGGAATGCAGGCGTGGGCATGGAGAGCTTAGATCTCCGTGTGGTGTCATCCTGAGCCATCCACAGGCAGGGGCCCCACTGCCACCGCTGCAGGGGAGGGGGGTGGGGGCAGGGCATGAGCGTTCTGAGCATCGCGATGTAACTGAATTTACCTACAATGTTACAGGGAGAGAGAGCAGGGGACAGAGTGCCAGCATTACTCCCCAAAGTCTCCCCTCAGTTCCAGGTCCTCCAGAGTCCCCTGGAAACCAACTCTGGATTATTCTTTCCCTGGATTCCACAGCCTTCAAAACCGCATCCCCAGCCCTGCAAGCTTCCTACACCTGTCCTCCTCTTCTCTCGCATCTGCTCACTGTGTCAGACCAACTGTCGAAGCCTGGCACTAGGCGCTCGCCTGTCATCCCAGCACTTTGGGAGGCTGAGACAGGAGAATCGCGAGTTCAAAGCCAGCCTCAGCAACAGCGAGGCACTAAGCAACTCAGTGAGACCCTGTCTACTGTCTTTGGGCTACAGAGGGCCCCACACAGAAGGGCTCCAGGCACCGGGCACTTAGTAGACTGCGGGAGTAAAGACAAGTATCAAAAAATTATTTCCTATCACCAATCACTTATTTTGTGGTCATATTTGTTGGTGGAATTGCAAATAATCATCTGATATGTTATAGTGTATGGCCGTAGCAGTGTGTGTGTGTGCACGCGCGCGTGTGTGTGTGTGTGTGTGTGTGGACAGAGACCAGGTTTCAAATTCTGTGCTGACAAGTTTGAGCGGGCTTCTACGAAATTGCAGCTATAAAGATTGTGTTCATTTCCAAGGGCTGCCAAAAGAAAATAACACAAACTGGGTGGCATAAAACAACAATAATTTATTGTCTAACTGTTCAAGAGGCTCCAAGTCCAAAGTCCAGGTGTGAGCACAGCTGGTTTTCTTTTTGAAGGCTGAGAGAGAAGGTGTTCTTGCCTCTCCTTTAGCTCCTGGTGAAAGCCACCAATTCTTCGGCTTGCAGGGGCATTGTGCCAATCTCTGCTCCATCTTCACGTGGCATTTTCCCAGCACCAGTGTGTCTTGGTTACAGATCCCCCATTATGATGGCCCCACTATGCCATCATCTCACCTAAGATGCTCCTCAACTTACCACAGGGCTACATCCCAATAAACCCACCATGTTGAAAATGCTCTGAATACACCTACCCCACCCAACACCAGAGCTCAGCCTTGTTCCTCTTGAACATGCAAACACTTAGCCTACATTCGGGCAAATCTCCTAACACAAAGCCTGTTCTAGAATGAAGTGCTGGACATCTCATGTAACTTACAGAATGCTGTACTGACAGTGAGAACGGTGGTGTGTGGGTAAGCCTTCCCACCATCGTAGGTAAAGCAGGAGGTGGAAACGTCACAAGATGGGGGCCATCTGTAGTTGCATCCAGCAACCCCCCTGAGGTAGTGGGAGTTAGGACTTCCACATACCTTTTGGAAGGCATTGTTCAGCCTAGAATAAGGATCAAGAATAGACTTTCAGGTAAGTCAAGGAGTAGCCTGATATTATGGTTTAGATACGAGGTGGCCCCAAAAGCTCATATGTGAGGCAATGCAAGAATTTTCAGAGGTGAAATGATTACATCGTGAGTGTAACCTATCAGTGGGTTCATCCACTCATATGGATTAACTAAGCAGTAACTATAGGCAGGTAGGATATGGCTGGTAGGTCACTGGTGGTGTGCCTTTGGGATTTCTGTTTTGTCCCTGGTGAGCAGAGCTCTTTCAGATTCCAGGTTGCCAGGTCCTGAGCAGCTTCCCTCCACCACACGCTCCTGCCATGATGCTCTGCCTCACCTTGGGCCCAGATCTATGGGGTCGGCTGACCCTGGACTGAATTTCTGAAAACATTAGCCAAAGCAAACATTTTCTTCTCTATGTCAGGTCTTCTGGTCACAGCAACAAAAAAGCTGACCGAAACACCTGACTAGACCCCTGTCAGTCAGAGAGACAGCTGTGACCACAGCAGTGTGGAGGACAGATGAAGTGTCAGAGATGGAAAGGACATGGCCCAGAGGGATGGAGGACTTCTATAGCTCCTTGGAAAAGTGTCCAAGTGACTATGACCCCAACACAGCCCCCAATCTCATTTCCTCTCCTCTCATCTCCCACAGGTAAACCCCAACACAATTATAAACAACTTAATAGAAACAGTCCAAGTTAATATTTATTGCGTGCTTGCTGTATTCCAGGTACTGTGCCTAACACCTCCTGAATAGCATCTTCTTTAACCCCATCAATGTTCTTTAAAGGAGGGTTTTCGTTAACAACCACATACATAGCACCAGCCCTGGGTCAAGCAACTTTCTACGTTTTAACTATTAACTCATTTATCCTCATAATAACCCAGTGAGGTGAGATCATTGCAGTCCCTATGGTATCGAGAAGGCAGCGAAGGTTGTAAATCCATCAGGGTGAGCTTTGCACCCGGGCCGTGAGAGCTCACTCCTGTCCCTGGAAGCACTGTTCTGCCTCCATAAGCAGCGTGGGTGACCTCAGCCAAGCCAGAAAATGTTTGTATTGATGGGAACATGGGTTGATAGAATACGTAGAATACAGACAACATTTTACGGTCTCTTGTGCATGGGCATGCGTCTCTCTGTCCATGGAAGAAGGAAAGGAAGGGAAGGGGTGAGGGGAATAATAAATTGCAGAAGAAAGAGCTTTCCGGGCTGCTCATGAGATAAGAGCAGAGATGCTCAAAACAACAAAAATGACTGGAGACGAAGGGCCACAGATGGCTGAGGTGCTCAGGAGGCCTGGTGCTCAGAAGCAGGGGCTTCTGAAGATGTCGCGGCTCTGCCTCTGGGCTCACTCCCATCCTCCACAAGGCAGCCATTGTGATCTTTCTAGAACACCAGTCTGATATGTCCATCTCCCCCTGCCTGCTGCCGTTCAGGACTCTGTGTGTGTGTGTGTCCTTGTTCCGCCTCCCCACCTCCCTCTCTTTGCTTCCATCATCCCTCCACCTCCTCTCTGCTCACTCATGCTCTGGGTCTCAGCCATTGGTGCCAGTCTGGAATCTCCCCCAGCCACCCACCGAGATGTCTTAGATCTGCCTCCACTTTTGCATCTGAGACTGTTCGGGCCAGACCCCTTATTTTAAAAATTGTGATGAAATACGCATCCCCTAAAACTAACCATCTGAGCGATTTGAGGGGTACAGTTCGGTTGTGGGAAGTGTATTCACACGGTTTTGCAACTATCATCCAAACTCTTTTCACCCAGCAAAAGAGAACCTGTCCCCATCGAAAGCTAACTCTCCATCAACCCTCCCCCAACCCCTGGCAACGACCATTCCCCCTTCAGTCTCTAGGTCTTTGACTATTCTAGATGTCTCCAGACCCCTCCTTGTTTTAAACTGTGTCATGGTTATGTCATGAGTATGGCATCAGAATCCATCATCCCAATGTAAGTTTTCTTAATTTTATTTTAACCTGTGTAAGATCCCACTCTGAGCTCCCATCCCAGGGGGTTCTCCAAACCTCCCACATCGCCAAGGCAATGGAGATGCCCCATCTTCTCACTGGCCATCTTCAGCCTTTTCTAGTCCCCAGAGTCATCCCAGACCACATGGGCCTCCAGGGCTAGCTGCTCCTCTGCCTCAAGTTCACATTTGGGGAGCTGAGCCAGGATCCCTGGAGCCTCACTGACTTCTCTAGGTCTGCCACACACACCATGTCATGATCTTTCCAAGCTCCCTCTCCTGTTGTCTTTCCTCTCCTCCTTCACCACCTTCCAAGCCCTCTCACTGAACCCTGTGCCCCTGGACTCATCTCCCTTGCCTTCTGTTACCCTCAAAGACCTTCTCTCCCCAGTCCACCTCTGGGACCCCTAACACCCTTTCTTCAAAGAGCTTGGAACATTTACAAAAGCCTTTAACTTCAATCGCTTCTGTTTTCTGCCCTGAAAATATCCCCAGGCAAGGACAGACAAAGGACCCGTCTACCTGTGGGTCTGAGGGACTGTAGGAATAGAGCAAAATACAAAATAATCATCAACATATTACTTTGACATATTTTAATGTTTTCTTGTGGTTCTTTTCCCCAACTAAACTGGAAACAGCTATTGAGCAAGGTGTTGAATTCTCTCTGTATTTCAAACATCTCTACAATGTAGCAGCTTCTCAATGAACATGATAGTTAAAGATGGATGGACGTGTACATTACGGTAACTCAGGATGTTTAGCCACAGGCCTCTCCCTGTTGGTATGTACGTGAAGCCTGGAAGATCCGCTTGAGCTCAGATAGGGGATGTGGAATTATGGTCCTACTACCTATAATATTTATTTTTTCCTTGAGTTTTCCTAACTGAAAATGTAGGCACAAATCAAGGTTTTAGAATACTGGGAAATTATACTTTATTTAAAAATCATGGTTTGTTAGAAGAAAGAAATGATATAACCTTAAGTGATATGGTCTTCTCCCTTGACAGGCAACCTGAACTCCCTGCTCCCCTCTGTTGCTCAGGATTCAGTCTAACAGGGTACGAGCTCAGTATCCCTTATCCAAAATGCTTGGGACTGAAAATGTCTTACATTTTGGAATTTTTCAGATTCTTGGATATTCATGCAGCTTTACTAGTTGATCGTAAATCTGATCTGAAAGTCGGAAATCCAAACGCACTGAAATCCAAATGCTCCAAAATTTGAATTTTTCTAAATGTCAGTATCATGCTCAAAATATTTCATATTTTGGAGCATTTCGGAATTTGGACTTTCCGATCAGGAATGCTCAACCTATAACAATCTAGAAAGAGAAGCGAAAACGCATGTTCTTCCCATGGAGCCATGCTTTAGGAAAGAAGAATATGGGAAATGAGAGAATGAATTTATGGGTACAGGATTTCACATCCAAACTGGGAGCAAACCCCAGAAGCCAAGGACATCAGGCTATGTCAAAGCCAAAGGAGCGCTGCCATTTGTTATGTCTAGTCAGGATGCTGGGTAGCCACACTGTTCTGGGAGCCTTAGCCAATTCTGATAAAAAGAAAGCTCCGTCATGCTGCTGGTCTCCACAGAGAGAATCCGCCCCTGCCGCGGAGCAGCATCCAGACGGTTCTCTCTGGCCAGCCATCTGCAATGGCCAGCCCTATTAACTGACCCCTGATTCATCCTCTCCCATTCACTTCAAAGGACACCCCATGAGGGAAAAACACAAAAGACTGTCAAGGGAACTTGGGGGAAGGGAGGGAACTGGCTAAATAATTAGTCCTGCAACCTTCAAAGTACTCTATAATCATTAATTAATCCACCCAACTGGGGTCTGTGGGCAGATGGACGCTCATCACCCTCCCCGACACGCCCATTGCTAAATGGAGCCTGGGGGTTGAGCAAATGTGTCCAGGAGCTGCAGGGCCACCTGAGAGAAAAGGGACCAAGACCACAGAGCTTTGGCTTTGAGGTTTACTGTTATTAAAAATCCATGGATGACCTGTGTAGGGTGGCAAAGGGGACCCAGGAGGCTTTAGAGACAGAGTCCACCCCTGGCTACGGAAACTAGGATCAGTGGGTGGGCTTCTATTCCAAGGCCATCAGAGGATGATAGTTCTGGATGGGCAGGGAGGCAGCCCCTATGTGGGTCTGAACCATTGTCATATGTCACCCCAAGGAAGGAGGCTCATCCTTAGACCATGAGGACCATTGCCCACATCCACCAACTGTAGCACAACTATAGCAGCAGCTCTCACCTCAGGCAGAATCTCTAAAGGCTCGTGGGCAGATGCCTAGAACAGGGCACACCTGCTTCAGCTGCAGGGTTCCCCAGACCTGCTATTCATACCATTACTGGTGACTTTGGCCATTGGGGAAGAATTTAAATTATTCCATCTATACCTTTATAAATAGCTTCACATCTGTAAATGTGTAGTCCTTGCAACAGGCCAGCTAACCAGGATGTAGTTTATGATTTAATCCCTCACTGATGACTTCACACTTCCCAGTTCTCTATTTCCATCAAGCTTAGGAAGGAAAATGAGTGGTAGGTTGACCACCACTCATTAGGTTGGTAGGGAGACCAACCACTGGTTTCTCAAGATGCACAAGGTGTTATTCAAACAGCAAATTCACATAAATACCTATCCCTAGGGCATGCAGACCCCCAAGATCAATGTCTTGAAATTGTTTGGACTTGATACTGAACTATATGTTAGCAAACCCTACAAGAGACTGATACGTAACATCAAATGAATGAGTATGAGGACTCCTGTCACTGCTGAATGCGCACTGTGTGTCAGGCATGGGGCAGATCGCTATTCTGCATTTTGTATTATTTTCCTTATTCCTTATGCCTATCTGTACCTAAGAGAGGGCTACTCCTCTCATCCTCCTTTTCTAGGAATACAAACTTGCTCCAGGTTTGCTCCAAGTTTGCTCCTGCAACTTGCTCCAGGTTTCACATATTACAAATGGAGGAGCCACAGGACCCCTTCTCCCTGTCGCCAGTGCCAGTCTCCCCATCCTGGGTTTCTCCTTCTCCAGGCAGGGTTCCAAGGAATGTCAGATTTTCAGAAGGATGCCCACTGAGGATGGAATCAAAACAAGTCTTTCAGGGCCTCCCTCTGTTTCTGTGGCCCTCTTTATAGTTGGACACCCTGCCAGGTCATCCCCAACAGAGCACCTGTCCTCTGGGGCTCCTGGGGTCCCATCCAGCCTGTCCTGCTCCTGGCTGGTCTTCCCATACAAGTCCACCACCTCCCTGAGGAACTCATTGCCAACAGAGCACCAGGAGCCTTCTATGACATCACATGCTGGTCTTCTATCTGTTTGAGGAGACTTTGCAAGTATCTGTCCTAATCTAACCTGCTTTCCAAATGAGGAAGATAACATATAATCCCACTCCTCGGAGGGGCCCAGAATAGGCAAATTCATAGATAGAGAATGGAGTGGAGGTTCCCAGAGGCTGGAGGGAGAAGGCAGAAGAGCTTCTGCATACATGGCTATAGTTTCAGGAAGGTGATGGAAAACCTTTAGCAGTGACGGTCACACCATGTGGTAAACATGTTCGATTCCACTTCAAATTACTATAATAATAGCATTTTTTAAACTTTTACCATAACAGCAAGCAAATGAAATGCAGACACATGCTGTACCCTGGATGAACCTGAAGACATTGGACAAAGGGAAAGAAACCAGTCTTAGAAGGACAACGCTGAGTGGTACCTAGAGCAATAGATTCACAGAGATGAAAAGGAGCATAGTGTCCACAGAGGCAGGCCAGCTCTCAAAGCAGGGTCCCTGCCTGCTATCCTTGCGCTGGGCCATCATTGAAGCCAGGTGGGAAAGGCACCATCCCTGGGACCTGCTGTCCTCCCCGTACTCAGTGTGGGCACGTGGGACTGCAGCAGGTGTCTCACTCTGCTGCTGGCATGTGTCGCGCTCTGTGCGGTTAACGAAAGCAGCCATCAGCGCCGAGCAACCTATTTGGAAAATTGTCTGCGGATGCTGGGCGGTGGAAACCTCCTTGAGGGACCTACATGCAGCCTTAGTGGCGTCCAGCTGAAGTCAGCAGCTGCCCAGGCAGCATGGCCCACCTTATCTTATGCCACTTGCTGACAAGGGCCAGCGGCACTCCCTGCCTCCTGGCCTCTGGACTCCCTGGGCTCAGCCTCCTGCAGCCTGGGAGATTCCACGAGGGCTGGTTTTATGACTGGCGCTGTCGGCTGGAGAGACATGTTTTAAAATTCATGACCTTTCCCATCAGGGTTCAGAAACGATCAGATGAAAGCTTAGTTTACTCTTTCACCGGTTCTGCCAGCCCCCTCTCACCATCCCTCCTTCCCGCCTCTTCCTCCCCCAGCTTTCCTTCCCCATTGTCCTCCAGAATCTTTTGCATTTATCCCAGCCTTTAATCCTCCCCCCAATAAACCGAAGCCAAGTGAGAATTTCCCTGTCTCCAAACGGAGCGCTCGCCATTCACGTGCGCGCCTGGCTGTCAAAGGTATCTCCCTGTCAGGTAGGGAAGGGCCACCGGAGGTGCAGCTGGGAGAGAGAGAGAGAGAGAGAGAGAGAGAGCAGGGTTTGAAGCTGAAAACAGGCAGGTGGAGAGGGCTGCACGCTTTCCTTATTCCAGAAAAGGCTTTTGCCAAGGGATATCCACCTGGAGCCGGGAGCTGGGAGGTGGGGCAGCCCAGGGGCCAGCTGCTGAGCTGGCAGCGGCACCACACAGCACGTCCTGCCAAGGAAAATTAAAGAGCAGTGTGTTCGCTTCCTGCCACGAGTCTCCACGACAGCAGAGATGCACGGGGTGGAACCTTGTCCTCAGCCGCCCTTTCCTTGCAGCCTCTCTCCTCTGGGGCTTTCCTGAGGGTATGCAGCCAGAACACCACCAAGCATCCTAATGACTCAGGGGCCAAAGCTCAGTCTCCCGGATGCAAGTTGCCCTGCAGGAGAACGTGGACTCTCCCACAGCCACAAGGAGAGAAGGCAACAGAAGAGAAGCCAAACCTGCCGACTTCAGGAGCCTGTGGCACAAATGAGGCTTCCTAGGCAGCACAAGAGAGAGCGTGCCCATTTCTGAGAAGGAATTATGGGTAATTGTTGGCAAGAACTTACATTTTCCCAGGCTCAGTTCTACATTCTACCTGCATTTGCTCATGGAATCCTCGCATTAGCCTCAGAAGGCAGATCTTAGGAGCCCTTCCGGGTGGTCCATTGATGGATCAACTTAACTAGCCCACTACATCCAGGTATTTGGTCAGCACCAATCTACACATTGCAGTGGAGGTTAATTTTTAGGCAAGATTAAGATTTAACAGAAGTCTTTGAGCAAAGCAGATTACCCAGCATAATGTGAGAGGGCCTCCCTCTGTTAGTGGAAAACCTTGAGGGGAAACACTGAGGTACCCCCGTTCCCCACACCCCTGCCTGGCAGTCCTGCTCTCCGCAGCCTCAGACTCACATCTACCCTTCCCCAGGCCTCCAATCTGCCAGACTGCCCTGCACATCTCAGCCTCCACAATCACGTGAGCTAATTATTTAAAATAAACTTCTGTTGATTCTGTTTCTCTGGAGAACTCTAATATACTAGTGCTGGTTTGAATCTCCAAATTTGTATATCAGTGGTATTTGGAGAGGGGCCTTTGGGAGGTAATCAGGGCTAGGTAGCGTCAGGAATGTAGGGTCACTGGGACAGGATTACTGGATTCATAAGAAGAGGAGATGAGACCTGGGTCAGCATACTTACTCCATCTTTTCATATGTGGTAGTCAGCTTTCCCTCACTGTGACAAACTACCTGAGATAATCAACTTGTAAGGAGAAAAGACTTATTTTGGCTCCCAGTTTCAGAGGTTTTGGTCCATGGTGGCATGGTCCCATTGCTTTGGGCCTATGGTAGCACAGTACATCATGGCTAGAGCATGTGGTAGAGGAGGCCTATTCATCTCATGGAGGACAGGAAGAAAAAAGAGGAGATGGAAGAGATAGACAAGCCCCCTCAAGGACATGCCCCCAGTAACCTAACTTACTCCCATTAGGCCCTGCCTCCTAAAGGTTTCACCATCTCCCCACAGAACCTCAGGCTAGATGCCAATCCTGGACACATGGGCCTGTTGAAGTCACTTCCAAAGCATAGTACCACAAGAGGCCTTCTGCCATGTCATGGCACAGAGAGAAGTCCTCACCAGATGCCAGCACTGTGCTCCAGAACTGTGAGAGATAAGTTTCTTTCTTTCTCTCTTTTTTGATATGCATTACTCTATCTCAGGTATTCTATTGTAGCAACTCACAATGGGCTGAGAACACTCCACTTTACAGATCAGTAAACTGAGGCAGAAAGCAGTTCTCTGCTCTTCCCAGAGTCTTGCAGCCTCCAGTGGGACTGAAGTGCATGTGGCTTGGCTCCAGATTGGGCTCACTTGCCTAGCCCCAATTCTCTTGGGCACAGGAAGTCCACAAGCCACAGAGGAGGGACTAAGGAAGGCATCCACAGAAAATTCAGCTTGGTCGACACACATCTGAAACCAAGGGTGCTGCTTCTTTATTGAGGCTCCATTTTTGATACTGTGGCTGTGAGCCTGTGATTTAAATCTCTCTTGGCTTCCATTTTTCTGATCTGCAAAATACCATAAAAACTTCCCAGGGCTGTTGAGGGATTAAATAGGATAATTTTATGTGCAAATAGTATTTCCCAGGACATGAGTAAAATCCCTTGGATTGTGTGATTAGACAACTGCTCCAAATTCTAATGGTCTAAGCCCCCACTTGCCTGCTTATCAGATATAGTCTTCTATAAATAATTCTTAAATGAGATTCAATTCCTCAAAGCCCCTTCCTGCCCATGTCCATACCTCGGGGCTTGGGTCCCAGTCACACTGCTCAGGTCATTCCTGTGGCTGTCCCTCTGCTGGAGCTCGCTCTTACCTGGAGGTTCTGCTTGTAGGCAAAGCTGCAGGTACAGCAAGAGCAGGTGGGATCCAAATCAGGGTCCAGTGCACAGACCCTGCCAAGCATCCCAGACTCCCCTTTGCTCATAGTGACCCTCACTGACCGCCAATTCCTCCCCACCATGCTGCCATTTCTGTCTGTGTGCAAGAGCCTAAAGGAGATCAAGGCTCCTATGTTTTCCAGGGGTGCACCTCCAGGCCCCAGGAAAATAAGCATGCATGAAAGGATGTACAGCAGCTTCTCCAGTGACATCTCTGGGACAGATTCTGCCAAGGTGAAAGGAACCTAGTTTGGAGGTAAGAAACTGTTTTGGCTGGTTTGTTTTTTGATTTTGTTCTCATTGCTATTTCTGTTATGTGCTGAAGATGGTCCATGGACCAGGAGCCATCACAAAACCCCCAGCCTGCATTGCTCCATCCAATCCTCCTGCACCTCTGTTTTGGTACCATTGTTATTGCTGAGGATGAAAGAAGAGAAGCAGGATTTGCATCCCAGTGAGCCCCTGCAAAAGAACAATTTTTTTTTTAATTAAGAAAAGTGAAGAAAAGGACCAATATTCTACTATCTCACAGATAGTTTCAGAGCCAGAATTCAACCTAGGCTTGCCTGACTCCAGAACCCTTATCATCCTTAACTACTGTCCTGTGACTAAATGAGGACATGTCTAACCATTTTCAGTAAACATTAGGTATTTTTTTCTGTGAGGCAAGAAACATCAGTTCTTTCCCAATACAGTCTCTTAGAAGTCAAATGATTTTGAGGAAGTCACTTGGACCCTCAGGCTCAGGCTCTTCCTCTGTAAAAGAAAAGAAATGAAGTAGAAAATCCTAATGGTTTCTTGAAGCTCTAAAAGTCTACAATTCTAAGAACTAGTGGACAGAGACCCTAAACTACTTAATACATTTATATCACATCCTCCTCAGCGGGAATTCAGCATCGGGGAAAATTCTTAGAAACAGAAATAAACCAAAATACAAAACATAAACCGGCTATCAGATTTACATATTGTGTTGCAAAAATTTGTTTTGCTTTTTCTTTTTCTTCGAATGGGAACATTCAGGTCTAGGATATACAGTTATCATGATAACATCACTGAGATGGGAGCTATTATTGACCGGCCAAACACATTTCCAATTCCAAGAATTTTCTCTGAAATTATTTGCTTGATCACGCGAATATTAAAATCCCCTCTTCACCCAATAAGCAATAGGAGAAAATATTTATCCTTTCTATTTTAAAATAAACATGGAGAATCTCTCCTTTTTAAGTAGTGAAAAAAATCATGAAAATAAGTATAATCTCCCTCAAAAATCATTGCAAAGAAAGGAAAGAGAATGAAGGAGAAAATTGATAGAACACCCATGTGTCCCCCTTCTTGGAATTCATGACCACATCACCTCTAATGGAAATGCTGGTCCACCCAAGCAGGTTCTCTTTCCTTCTGCACCAGTGGAAGACAGTCAATAAGGACACACCTCACAGCACCCTTAGACAAAGAATTGCAGTGGTGATAGTGATGCTGTTGATGAAGACAGAAAGCAAAAAGAAAACAGTGTCCATTTTGAAGGATTTCTTGCTTATCTCCTTTGGTCCCAGATGCTTGGTGTGCCTCAATGCAGGCGTGTAGCCAAGATGGCAGCATGAAGTCAGTTTCTTACAGGGTCTTGTTCTCTCTCATTGGTACCATCCTGCCTAATATACTTAAGCTGTATTGAAATGAAAAATGGATAGGAAGTAGATCTTGCTGCTAAGACATATGTGTCAGAAAATCATTATGAGTATTAAATTACAGCAATAAAATGAACCAGAACTAATCTTGCAAATTAAGATCTAATAAATTTTTTTCATGGACACACCTTTTCTTTAAAAAAAAAAAAAAGTAAAATAAGATTGAGCCTAACAGAGTTAAAATTGAATGGAAGGCTTTCAGAGATGGAGAAGGAATAAGTATAAAACAGGAAATTTTAATATGCCCGATAGATGAGCAGCGTGGAGGGCCGAGGTGGAGGGTGTTCAGCGGATGGTGATAATACTCCCCCTGTGCCAGATGGCATAATGATACGTTTTTAAGCTGACATACCTATGTATTTTACATGTAAAATTTATGTATACATATTCCCCCTTTCCCCTCACCCCCACCCTATACTCCTCAGACAAGGTTCTGCTGACACAAGGAACTAGTAAATTTCTAAATTTCTGACAACCTCTTATTTTTAGACGAGACGACTCTGTCGTTCAAATTAAATCTGGAGCTATAAACAAACCTTTGGAGAGCTGCCTGTTCACTGGAATAACAGGATATCTCCCTCCACCCTGGAGCAGGAGAAGGAGACCATAATTAGCTCATTGTCCATGAATAGGCACAAAGGAGGCGGAGTACTGTGTCCCTGTTCCCTTTCAGCCAGAGATTTTGGGGCCGATGTTAATTAAGTGAGTAACTTCTACCATCTCCAGGGAACACGATAATGCATGCTTCCCCGTTCCAAAGGGGACATTGAGGAAGAGAATGTGCCTTGGCCAAGGTCACTCAGAGATGGTCCACAGACAGGAGGAGACACCAACAAGATCCAACTCCGAACCAGTACTGGCTCCTCCTGGCTGTGACTTCGGCAGCACATCCCAGAGCTGTTCTGTGACACCCAGCAAACCAAACTATTTATAGCCACACAATCATTATAAATAAAGCTGTTTATAACATCGAACCGTGGCCCTGCATGAGTTAAAACTCCCGGGCTGGTAGCTATAAATAACCCGGTTACATGCTCAAGTGTGACGACTGACTGATGCTTCCTCAAATTGTGACAAATAATGACAAGTTTGTTTGACAAACATTCTGCTGACATTCATCTGATTTTGAATAAGCGGTGCTGCTTTCTTAATTTGGTCCCTGAGGGCCGGGATCTCGGGAACTTTCTTTATTCTTTCCGTCTCTCACCTCCTGCACCAGGAGACTGTCCTGCATGTGGCTATTTCCCGCCCCCCCCCCCAATCAACTGGAAGGGATTTGAGGCCATTTAAAGAGAAGCTTATTAAATCCACTGCTTCTCTCTTGGGACAGTCCTGCTGTAGGGGCTTTGCAAGGGTCTGGGGAGCTTTGTTAATGACACGAGGGCAAAAGGAAGGGGGAGGGAAACGTGGGCCAGGCCTCAGAGACGCTGATGCACGGTGGAACAGGCAGAGGCAGCCCTGAACATAGAACCGTGGACCCTCCGTCCTCAGTGGGGACCTGAAACCTTAGAAATGCTAGAAGTCACTCACAAGGAACCGAAGGAAGTTAAGCCTGGACAGAGGGATTTGCCTCCTGGGGCACTTGGCCCAAGAGCTCTTGGATAAGCCCAGTGGAGTCCCCAAGGCTGGGGTTCTTGCTTTAGGTCAGCTGATATTAGCAAAGGTGCCAAGCCACACGGGATCCTCAGTCATGGACCTTGCAATTGCCTAGTGGAACTCGGTCATTTTACAGTTGGAAGAGCTGAGAGCCAAGGGCCTCCCCAGTGCCACACTTGAATTAAGCTCTCTGGGTCTCAGTGAGGGTCTCCTTCCAGCATCATTCAATGAATGAATAAGCATAAAGAGTTGGAAACCAGTCCTGGCCCACGGCTAGCAATTGTGGGGTGGGAGTGGCCGTCAGCACCCTTCCTCTTTGCCATTTGTTTCTGTTTTGATTCTCTCAAAGAAGCACTGAGTCTGTTCCCCGTTGTCGCGCACGCGCTGTGACCTCTCTGCATTACCTCTATGTGCACTGACTGCCTCACCCGCCCCCGCTTTTCCCATCCATCCTACACTGAGCTTTCACAGCCACCTTTTAAACATAAAAGCTCTCATCATGAAACTGCTGTCCACTGCTCGTGTCTCCTGAGGCTGAAAATGCATAAAGCAGGCATGGGAGTCTGTTTGAGTCTGTTGTGTTGCTATGATAAAATGCCTGAGGCTGGGAGTTGCATAACGCAAAGTGCTTTACTTATCTCATGATTTTGGAGGCTGAAAGTCCAAAATCCAGCAATCTCATTGATTTGGCCTCTGGGAAGGGCCTTCTGGTTATACAACAACATGGTGGATGGCGTCATGGTGGAAGTGCATGTGAGGCAGAAAGAACTATCCAGTGGCAAGACAGGAAGCAGGAGAGACTTGGGGGACAAGTTTGTCCTTTATAAAAACCCACTATTAAAGAAACTAACTGCAGTCCTGAGAGAACTACCTTAATCTCTTCCAGGGGTGGTTCCCCAGTGACCTATTTACCCCCCATTAGGCCCCACCTCTGCATGATTCCACTGCCTCAACAACACTACACTGAGAACCAAGCCTCCAGCATGTGGACCTTTGGGGACACCCTCAAACTGCATCCAAACCATAGCAGGGACTCACCAAGGCTGGTCCCAAACCTCCATACCTTCCCCAGAAAGTACTACCTCCTGTTGGTTCCATTTTCTGCCAGAATGATATAAGCGGTCCCCCTGTCCCTGAATGACAAGAGCCCTTGATGTCTGGCCCCACCTGCTTTACCCTAGAGTGTGCCCCTCAACTCTTCTCAGGGCACACACCCTCAGATGGGTCCCTGTCCCCTTCAAGGAGAACGCCCTACTTTTGCAGGTTGAAACCCTGCCTATCTCTCAGGAGTTGTTGCAAATGCCTAGGGAGCTTTGCCAGTCGGTTGGCGACATGCTGCTCTTTGCTCTGCGTCCCCATGCCCTTATTTCTATGTCTCTTTTAGCACTGGCTGGGCTTAATCTCGCCTTACAGTTATTTGTGAATGTGCTTATGTTTAATCCTCTTTGCTCCTAGTAAGGGGGAGCTCTCTCTTAATCATCTTGGTATCATCTAGTGTAGTGTCCACCCAGAAATGGGTGAGAGATTTTGAAATTTAGCTTCCTAAACTTGCAAGCTGAAAACAAAAACAAAAGACTTCAAAAGTGATGAACAACCCTATCCACGAAGGAGCCTCGGATGAAATGTGTAAATATGTAGCAGAACCTAAAATGAATCCATGTGGGGGGACCAGCGTTCAAGAAAGACTCCATGAAGGATGCCGCCCAGCAAATGTGTGCATCCTCTGTACCAACAAGGGACGCAGATGCCTGTAAGGTGTTGAGGGAACTGGGAAGCTGAGGGAAATTCAGAGGATCAAAGGACAAGTGTCTGATCAACCTATGCCATGCTGCTTTAGAGCCCATGAGGTCGCAAACAGAATCCCATGTTGAAGAACAGACATTTCCCTGCCCTCTGGAACTGACCATCAGCTCTACTTTCTACATTTCCCCCACCCTTCAGCTTCCATAGCACTAAGACCTACAGAGCCCCACATCTCTGGTTGGCCCCCAAGTTCTTCTCTCTTTGATGAGAGAAGAATTTTCCAGCTGTGCCCGGCCTCCCCAGTGGGGTCTACACATCTGTGTTCCATCCCAGGCTGCTCAGCCTCCATCGCCTGTCAGGGCCCTTGGCTGTCTGAGGTCCCTTCAGTGCTCCATGGACTCATGACAACACAGTACATCAGAGCTAACTCATCCCCAGAGAAGCAGATGAGAAAATTTCAGCTGACAAACTAACCACCAAAGAGAAGAAATCACAAATTAAACACTCCTAAGAGTCGAGTCCTCTTTCTTCCTCAAAAGCTACACAGGGAGGAAGGCGCGAGGCAAGAGAGGGACTTTGGATCCCTTTGTGCTTTTCCATATTAACACAGTTACACTTTGCTATGCAGATGTCACTTCCAATAAACACCAGGGCTTTCCAGGGCCCTTTCTAATTGAAGGGATTGTTACTGTTGGTGAATGGCTGGGGAATTAATTAATGCAAAGCCAACCAGTTCATAAATGCCTGCTTTGTGAGCGGTCCCAGCATCCTGGGGCCAGCAACTCCTGTGGTCAGCGCAGCCCTCGGAATCCCTGTCAGCAAATGATATTTATTATCATTGCCAATCCCTTTCTGAACAGCCAGGCCTCGCCTACGGCCCAGGCATCCCCCCCAGAGGCACAGCCATCCACACTGAGGCTGAGCAGGCGTTGTGGAAAAACTCCCTTCAGTCTTCTGGATCATTCGCCTACGGCTTTGCTTTGCAAGTCATCAAGATGGCAAGAGGAGGGTTTTGCTAAACCCACCCTGTTCCCAGTTTGGTTACTTGATCTTTGTGCTGGTACACACACATACACACACACACACATATACACACACACACTCAAACACCAGCATACACATATACACAGAGTTTCTCTGATCTTCATTGTCCATTGTGTTCATCTAATTCAAAGCTCAGTTCTGATTGGAATATGGCAAATGGACTCTTCCAGGAACCTGCACCCTGCACCCTAGGAGTACAGGATGGAAGAAATGGAGGCCAAACCCTGCCTCCCCCACCCTGATGTGCACACACAGCCTACAGAATGCAGTGCGGCTTTATCTTTCCCCCAGAAGATGGGTCCCAAGTTCTGACACACCCCGCTTTTGTTCATGCTTTGAGACATCCTGAGTTTCAACTGACGCGGACACAATCCTGAAAACTCCCTTTCAGCTTAGGAAAAAAAAGCACTGTGACATTAAAGATGGTAGAATTGAAGATGCGTCCCCCCACCCCCGCTCCAAGCTTTACACTTTGTTGTGGTATCTAAATGTTCTACGGTGAAGATGTGTTTTATATTCACACATGCAAAAACTGCCTGGTGTAAAAAGGAAGGAAAACTTATTTTAGTTTCATAAAATCCCTCCAGATCCTGGGGCTTGCTTTGGCAGCTTGATCTGATTTTTGAGGAAGTAGTTGGTGTTCTGGTCTTGAAAATTAGCCTGGGTCAGAAAGCAAGGACACTATGACATTCTCTGAAATTGGATCTTATACCACTGGCTTCTGTTCGACCTTAGAGAAAAAGGAGGAAGCGAAGGAGAAATTTATCCTTTGCAACTCCATTTTGTCCTCACCATGTCCTATTCCTCTCATGCCCTGCCACCCTTGCAGTTCCTATCATTTGTCCTATCTGGCTTTGTTTTAGAGTCTAGTATCAACCATTTACACATCAGCACGAATTAATCAGTATATACTTAACTCCATTGTTATACCTTCATATTTGCATTTTAATTCAAAATCCAATTTTATAATGAAAGGTATCAGCTTTTAATGGAGATGATTTCTGCAAATCTGAATTCACACATGTGGGCTCCTGGATCCTCTAGAAAGACAAGCCCCGGGACCAGTCAAATTGATCTGGGATAAATAGTACCACTTTAGCTACAGAATATCACTACCATCATTTTGATCCACATTCCAATCAGGTGACGAAGACAATTCTTCATCATTGTCACACCATCTAGGACCTAGAGAGAGAGAGGCAGGGCCTTCCAGGAGCTTCCCCAGGAGCCTGCTCTTGGGAAGAATCTCCCAGTTGGAAGTCAACTTCCAAAAACCAGCAGGTGAAACAGTGGAGGTCTTCCATTACCCACAGGCAGATAAGCAGCCGCTAGATGACTCTGAACCTGTGGTAGACCCAGAGTCAGCTTCTACCAGACCCCACATGGACAATACCCGCTGCCCTAGTCTTTGTATAACCTATATATCTTCCAGAATTCCCTGCCCTCTGTCACCTAAAACTAAATGAGATCTTGACCATGCTGGCTAAGGTGTGTCACAGAAGGAGAATCAGGACCTGTCATTTATAGATTGGCTCCTTTATTTGGCTAGAATATGATAAGTGGTTTCTATGCAACAGGTACTGGGTCAAGATCTCACTGCACAGAGAAGCAGGACACACAGCTCTGGCTCTTGACAAGCTGAAGTGACAATCAGAAAGGGACAAATGACAAAAAACTGAGCTAATTGATCCACAGATCAGCCAACATTTCTTTACTCTTTAAGAAGAGTAAAGGCTGCATGACCCCTTGGAAGGCTCCCTGGCCACATGCAGGCAGCTGCCCACTGCCTCCTGTACTCCAGTAACAGTCAGCTGGTCCCTCACTGTGGTGCTTCCCGCGAGGTCGACATTCCTTCCATGAACATCTGCTGTGTCTGTTGACAGTGTGTGAAAGGTGGAGGGCACAGGAGAGGCCGAGACCGTGACTCCACATCTCCAGGCACCTGCAGTATCCGGACTTTTTATTTTTAAGACAAATGAATGCATGTGCTACAGTTTGAATGGAGTATCCCCAAAGCCCCAAGTGTCAAAGTCTTGGTCCTCAGGGTGGCATTATTGGAAAAAGGTGAAGCCTTTAGAACGAGGACCCTGGTGCAAGGTCTTGAGGTCATTTGAGGTGTGCCCTTGAAGGAGATATAGGGACCCCAGCTCCTTTCTCTTCCTGGCCTTGAAGTGAGCACTCTTCCTCCCCATGTTCCTTCCACCCTGGGAACTGCCTCCAGCCCTACTCTGACAGACTGAACCCTTCATACTGTGAGCCCAAACAACCTTTTCTCTTGATAAGTTGATTATCTCAGGCACTTTTTTATTAATGCTGAATAAATGAATGAGTATTCAAGCTCTCTCATCTACACAGATTGCCTTGACCCCATGTGTGCCCACCTATCCAAACAAGAGACACATTTCCTTGGGTCTCCTTCACATTTGGACTGTGGTTATTTGCAGCTCATTACACAAACTCAGAGGTCTGGGGGTGACATAGCCTCATCTCACTCAGCCAAAAGCATTATTTTGTTGCCTTTGTTTTTTCCAGGAGTGTTATTATTGCCTGTGTGAGTAAGGCGTGTGGCAGTGCTGATGTGATTCAGTGGCATCCTCCATAACAGGTGTCCCCCAGTAGGTCTCTGTGGTGGCGGAGGGCAGGGATGGGCGTTCCAGGAGGATGGGGAGAAACCTGAGCACTCATTCAGGGGAAATTGGACCAATGCCCCAGTATCAGGGTGGTTATGGGACCTGTAATGGCCTGTTAATGTGATTGTGGAGAATTATACACAGAAATGACACTGGCTACTGTCAAAGCAGGGCTGGCCTGGCTCCAAGCCAGCTTCCACCAGCATGGTCGCACTTCAGGCCAGGTGGGTAGGGTGTTCTCAGATACCTGCCTGGCTTCCTGCCGCCATTTTGAATTTTCCCTCTTTGTCTTTTTGCCTGTAGCTTTTAAGAGAAAGCTGGTAATCTCCTAAAAAAAAACAAAAGATGCATAGTGTCATCATGTGTGCCTGACCTTACAAATGGAATAAAGGTCTCTTACGCCAGAAGTGAAATTTGGAAACAATTAGTCATCCTCACGTCTTTGAGCAAAATAAGGAAAGAAGACACAAATAGTAAGGTCAGACACAAATAGTAAAGTCTGAGGGAAAAAAAAGTGGAAAACATGGAGCAGATTCAAGCCAGCCCTTTATCTTCAGCTTTCTGTATAGCCCACAGCACAGATGAAGCAAATTCATCCCCAGTGAGTCAAGGAGGGATTGGTACCAGCAGGGCAAGAGGCTGGCCTGTCATGGAAGGGACACGGAAGGGACACATAGAGGGGAAAGCGGAAATGGGCCTCCCCTGTAACCAGCTGCTTAAAGAGAGTGGATATAGATGAACAAAATAAACTTCGTCATCACACAGGTAACTAACTGAAATGAGACTGAAGGTATTATATGGCAAAAATGCCTAGAATTCTTTCATAACTTTTACCCATTTGTTTCTTCAGCATTCATTCATTGAATGTCCATATTGTATGGTGCTATAGCCAAGTAGTGCTTTTCCATTGTATTACATTATATTGTATTTTTACTAAAAAGGGATATGGACCCTCACCCATTCATCCAACATTTATCCACTCAATGCCCATATTGTCCATATGGGGATCACACAGCCCTTTTTTTGGAATCTATTTTCCATGCAAATCACATCATATATGATATTTTATTTGGTTTTATTCGGATGGAGTATATCACAAAACATTTCAAATGAGTAAAACGACCTTCCCAGGGGTGGATTCCTTTCGCTCAGTAGCCAGGCAACCATCATGGTTCTGAGGGCGATAAAGACCTCCTCATGGTAAGAGCAAGTTAAGTTACTCCTGCAATGTAATTCAGCCACAGTGTGGCGCTACTCGAGTGGGCTTGGTGCCTGGAATCCCAATGCCTTGTCTTTCTGAAACAAAAAAACACTCTGCTCTCTTGGATGTGGCCCTGGTACCAAGGACACCTTGAACGTTTCCCTGCCTTGTGCCATTCTGGTCTCTGAAGAATTGGCTCTTCCCCGGACCATCAGGTCTGCACCAACCAAGTGTATGAGAATGGGGTCCCTAAGGGGGCAGAGAGACCTGAGGCCGGGGCGGGGCAGGAATGGGCCAGACTGGTTTATCATCGCTGCTTCCTTGGGAGGAGAAAGCTCTTTGCCTGGATCCTTTTTTCTTCTTTTTTTCACCTAGCAGTGACAAAAGATGGTTTCTCAAAGCCTTGACTTAGAGAAATGACAGTTCTCTCCATATCCACCTGTCATTCTCTGGGCTACTTCTCTCTTGCTCTATGCAGAGCCTTGAAGTACTTTCCTGGTTATCTTAAGTGCCTACCACAGCACCTGCTCCAGGGGCACATGATGCAACTGTGGAGCAATTACAAGCTCCTGCTACGCCCAACTCCTCAGCCTAGGTCGAGACATCTTTCAGCTCCCCGTGGCCCCTAGAGATTAAGATTCATCTCTCCTAGCCCCTCTTCTCCACTCAGTCCATGTTCCCTGGGCTCTGTGAGCAGGAGTCCTTCAACAAGCCTTTCCATGTCTGTTTTTTCCCAGTGCCATGAGCCCAGCTCTGTGTGTTCGTCTGAATGGAGTTCTTGAAGGTGGGTTATACTCTATATTTGTTTCCTGTGGCTGCCATAACAAATTACCATAAATGTGGGGATTTACAATAGAAATATATTCTGTTGTAGAGTCCTGAAGTCTGAAAGTAAGGTGTCAGTAGGGTCAGACTCCCTCTGGAACTTTAGAAGACTCTTCCTTATCTCTTCCAACTTCTTCTGGCTCCAGGCATTCCTTGGCTCATACCTGCACGTGTTAGTCAGCTTCTCATTGCTATGACAAAATACCTGAGGAAAGCAACTTAAAAGAGGAAAGATTTGTTTTGGCTCCAGATGTCCGAGATTTTAGTCCATCCCTCACTGGCTCAGTTGCATTTGGGCCTGTAGTGGGGCAGAAAAGTTGTGGTAGAAGGACATGGTGTAGGAAAGTTGCTTACCCTACCATGGCCAGGAAGCAGAGAGAAAGAGAGCAAGTCAGGGGCTGGGACAATATACACCCTTCCAGGGCATGTTCCCAGGGACCCACTTCCTCCCACTAGGCCCCACCTTCTCCTCTCAATAATGTCATCAAATTATGAGTTCCTTGATGGGTTAAGCCACTGATGAGGTCAGAGTCCTCACAAACTAATCACGTTCCTAAATCCCCACCTTTGAACATTGCACTGGGGACCAATCCTCTAACACATGAGACTTTAGAGGACTCTCAGGTCCAACTATGACACTGCATAACTCCAATCTCAGCTTCTGTCTTCACCTAGCCTTCTCCTCTTCTCTGTGTCCCCCTCTTCTGCCTTTTCAAGGACACTTGCCATTGGATTTAGGGCCCACCTGAATAATTCAGGGTGATTTTATCTTAAGATCCTTAACTTGACTATATTTACCAAGTCCCTTTTTACAAATAAAGCTACATTCACAGGTTCTGTGGGTCAGGATGTGGCTATGTCTTTGGGGAGGTCACAAATTAACCCACTCCTCTTCTAGTGATTGCTGCTCACTCCAAATCAGAACTGAATCATGGCACTTCAAAGTTGTTCAGCACTGTGTTAGCTTTCCATCAATGTGACAAAATACCCGAGATACTCAACTTAAAAGGAAGAAAGGTTTATGTCTCCTCCCAATTTTGGAGGTTTCTATCCATGGTTGGTTGGCTCCACTGCTTTTGGGCCTGTGGCGACTCAGTACATAATGGTAGGAGCACATTCGGGTAAAGTTACTGATGTCATGGAAGCCAGGAAACAAAAAGAGAAAGAAAAGGGGCTGTGTTGCATGCTGCCAATGACCTAACTTCTTTCCACTAGGCTCTGCCCCTTAAAGGTTCCACCACCTCCCAGTAATGCCATGGGCTGGTGACCAAGCCTTTAACACATGGCCTTTGCGGGATACTTATTCGAACCATAGCAAATGTTTCAACCAGTATGTGCTTGAGCCTTGCTTACGCACTGGAATGCTGGATATTAATATGGCATTGGAGATACAAGATGAATAAAGCATTATTTCTGTCCCTCCAGAAGTTCTTAATCTGATGAGTTAGAGAGAACAAGTAAATCACAATGCAATGCAATAGATGCTATGAAAACATTGGAAAAGTCCCATCACTCAAGAATGCTTTGGTCCGTGTCCCGGATAATTCCCATATTCCAGGCGGTGTCCTCCTCTTTCTGTTCATGTGTCAGTGAATCTGCTTAAGCAGAAAAATGAACACTGATGGGGTAAGAGGGTGACAGGGGGACAACAGAGATTTATTCCCTGGAGGAGTTTCTCTAGGCCATGGATGTTTGTCTGAGTATTTAAAATACAAGGAGACATTTGGTAAAAACACTGCACAGGATGGGGCTGGAAAGCTTCTGGAGTCTGAGCAGGGAGCATCTCAGAGCCAGAAACACCTCACACACAGACAGAAGTGATGTCTCCCTGAAGCCATCAATGGATTTGTGCACAAATCAACAACTTGAATGGATGCCAAGAGACTCCCTCCTTCGCTGTGGAGTTGTTAAAGCATTTTAATACTTTAAGTGTGTGGGGCTGTTTTAGTCAGCTTTTCTTCTCTGTGGCCAAAAATCCTCACAAGAAAATACAAGAGGAATAAGTTTATTTGGGGCTCACACCTTCAGAGGTTTTCATCCATGGATGGCTGACTCCATTGCACTGGGCCAAAGATGAGGCAGCACATCATGGTGGAAGGGCGTGATGAAGGAAAGCAGCTCAGGCCATGGCAACCAGGAAGCAGAGAGAGCTCTGCTCCCCAGGGACAAAAAAAATAAACCCCTGAGGTATGCCTCAGTGACCTACCCAGCCACACCCTACATGCTTACAGTTACTGGCCAGTTAATCCATACTAGTGGATTAACCCACCAAGGAGGTCACACTTCTCCTAATGTGATCATTTCACCTCTGAAACATTTTACATTGCCTTACATATGAGCTTTGGTGGAACACCTCAGGTCTAAGTCATGACAGGAGCCCTTGCCTGGCTGGTGCTCTAGGTAGGATGGCTTGGCTTACACAGGGAAATAAGGCAAGTGCTTCAGTTATCCAAACCTCAGTTCCTATATTTCCTAAGCAGGTTAGGGGGTGAAGTTGTATAGATTTTATTCAGGTCGATAAGGTGCCAGGTACAAAGAAATCAAACAATACCTCATGAAGTGATTCTAGAAGGCTCTATCTTACATCATAAATTCCTTTCTGTGGCTAAAGTTTTCCATAGTTTGGGAAGCAAACTGTACATAATGTGCATCTTGGAACACAAGGTATAGCATGAGACTTGTAAATAGACAAGGTACCAATTGCCTGGAATACTATGATTAAAAAAAAACAAAACCCTGTTTAGTTTTTTAGAGTGCCTCCTACACTTTCCATTTTTTGAAACATACATAGTATCTTTTAGTAAAAAGACTTTTCTTATGATTTCTTTTTCATAGTTGAAATTCAATGAATATGGCACAGATAAATCATCTTAAACCAGCCCTTTTCTTTGGTGCCCTGCCATTATCTTTGAAAAAAGAATTAAATCCTGGAAGACAGTTTTTAAGGAAATTGGCAAGGACCTACCAGCTGTCCAAGAAAGTCCAAAGCACAGCTGCAACATTTCCTAGAAAGCCCTGCTTTGATGGCTGCCCAGGAAGAACTCTTTCTGCCTGAGATAAGTGGCCACTGGGAAATACCCATGTTCTTTCTAAATTCTAATATTTGCTCTGCAAAATGACTCATGTTGAATCCTGAGTAAATATTTCAACAAATAAAAACAATAGTGATCATAATAAGTACTACAAAGAATAGTATCTTCATATACCAGATTTCACAGCTGAGAAGTAGAATGAAGTGGGAAGGGAGTTGGACTGGGAGAAACTCCCAGGTTCCCTCAGACGACTCTTCACCCAAAAGGAGATGATCTGTGCTGACTTTATCTACCTCTTCAGGACCAGGGAATGCCCCACAGACACTGGGTTACTTTATGCAGGAATTCTGCCACCAAAATTGGTTCCAGCCCATTTTTCTTTCCTAATTCCGTCTTTCAGAAAAAGCAAGAAACTCCATCCTTTGAAGAACAGAGAAATACAGATGATAAATTTTGTTTAATCATGTCATGAAGATAGTAGCGTGATACACTATGTATCCTATAGAATTCCTGTTTTTTTCTTCCAGAATTGATTTATTTATACCATTTTTATAACAAACACGTTGAGAGCCTACTGTGTCAGGCATTTTGCTAAGGATCAGAGATGGGGAATACAGAAAAGTAAACAAATTAGAATACAGGAGGCCCTCCATATCCATGGGTTCTGCATCAGTGGATTCAACCAACCTTGGATAAAAATATTTGGGGGAAAAATCACATCTTTGCTGAACATGTGCAGACTTCTCATTATTCCTTAAACAATATAGCATAGCAATTGTTTATATAACATTTACATTTTATTAGGTCTTATGAGAGATGATTGACACATTCAGGAAGATGTGGTTAGGTTCTATTCAAATACTATGCCACTTTATATAAGGGACATGAGCATCTGCATATGGTGGCATCCCCTGGGCGGGGGTCTTCTGAAACGGAGCCCTCTAGCTGTGGAGGAATGATGGTACAATGTGATAAGCAATGATGTGGAAGTATATGCAAAGTATCATCAGAAAGCAATGTAGCAAGACATTCCTTAAAGTCATATGACAGAGAAAGAAAACCAGAACGATTAACTCCTGAGCACTCTGAGCTTATTGACTCCTGAAGGAAAACCCCTTGGTGTGGACATTCTGACCATCTATGAAAAGTTCCTTCCCTTTTACTCCCGACTGGAGCAAGTTAGCTGCTTGATTTTCATAGCTGCTGAAGTCATCTCCTAACATCCAGATCTTAAATGGCAAACTGGTTAATTTTTATCAGTCTGTTTTTGAGAAAAGCTGGTATGATCCAACACTATTTAAATTCCTGGAGAGTGAGAGCCTCTTCTTCCCCCTTCCCTGCTGGAACCTGGTGCACTCTGGATCCAGCCCCTCTCAGATGACTGCCCTGAAGGACCCAGAGCAGAGGCCACTGGCCCACTTTCTACTCACCTGCCACTGATGGACTACAGCCCTGACGGGGATCTGTGCCATCTGCTTTCCCAGCAGCAATGGAGTGTTCGGGGTTTCACGAGGCAGCCGGCTTCATCCCCGTAGTGACTGAGAACTTCCCTTTATGGCATCAAACCAGACTTTCCTCCCTGGGCACTCCCACCCACTGGCACTGCAGTTCTCTACAGCAGACTGGAAGAAAACACTGGAAAACAATTAACTCAGCATGTTTCGTTCAGTCAACAGCTATCCATTGCAGAGAGAAAGACATTTCAAGAACTAATTTAAGGAAAGGTCAACCAGGCTATAAGGAAATGAAGGAGAATAAAAGAACTGCTTTCCTACCTGAGCTTTTCAATCTTCTTTCAAATACAGGAAAGAAAAATATTTGTAAATATTTACACTGATGTGTAAATATTTTGGGGAGGACTCTCACAGTCAGAGGGGACCAGCCCAGGGCCCCTGCTGTCCCAAGTTGTACTCATGTTGTCCTCCCCAACACCTACACCTGCCTCGGGACGGGGCTTCCAATCTCAGTTGCACTAGTGCCTCACATTGGCTGCCATGTTCCTAAGCAAGACACAGGCACAATGGGACAAAAGACCAAGAAGGCCCAGTAGTCAGCCCACAGGCACCAGGGGAAACGCAACTTAAATGAGTAACTAGCAAAAGTAATGGATGAAGATTTATATTTAATAATTTATATTTCTCTCTCTCTCTCAGACATTCCTTATAGGTGAGAGAGAGAAAGAGAGAGAGAGAGAGATCTATATCTATCTCTATATCTGTATCTCAATCTCTCTGTAGCTATCTCTAATATTAGATATCTATATATTTATATATCTAGAGCTATCTGCCTGTATATACACACATTTTTACCCATATAATTATATCTATGTGTAATACATACAATGTTGCTAAACCAACTATAAAGCATATTTGGATCTAAAGTTCAAGGCAACTTTAAGCCTGGCATCCTTGTTCGAAAGAAACTATTAATTTTATTCCACCCATTCATTACTCATTAAATTAGAAATTAATAAGTGTTTATTGTGTGCACAGTAAAGAGAGTTCTGATGCATTTTTTTTGGTAAATTCTTCCTTCCCCTTGAAGTATTTATAATCTAATTAAGAAGAGAAAACATACAGCCTGACCTAGTGCCCATATCTCACCTTGCCGTAATTACTAGTGATTTTCAACTTACACGGACAGAAATTCTCTGTACACTCAATTCATTCTCGTGTTTTACACTGACGCCTCTCCACTAGTTTTCATCCAACAGATTCAGATCCTTACAAATCAGACGAAACCCTCAGCCCTTGGGGCTCTTGCCTGGTGCTGCCGTGAGCCTGCAGCTGAGCGGCGGGTGTGTTACCATTTTTATGTGCACAGCGATGTTTCTGCAATTATTTGAAATTTTTTTATTGCATTTTGCCCCCATGGTTTTATAAAAACAAGTAGAGAAGTGGAAAAATGAGAGCACTTAAATGAAATTCTCATGAACTTAACACAATCAGGAGCAAGCTGGAAATCGGCAGCCCTATGTGGTTAAACACTTACTGGATTTAAACCTGGGGAGGAAAATAACAAAACTAAGGAACGTTTATGAAGTGCTGTAAATATATCTCCAAAGATTGGATCTAAAAGCGAGGGTTTGATTAGAGATCCGATCATCTCTTACAGCCTCTGGGGAATGGAATCCTTTCTGTTGTTCGGCTTCTACACATTCCTGTGGGATGGACGTTTTCAGGAAGTCACTGCCCATAAAGGTAGCAACTGCCTGCAGACACGTAGGGTCTTGAACCAGGCTTCCACTCCTATCTGCTTCCAAAGCCTCATTATAAGTTAAGTGCTAGGTTTGAGTAAATGGCCCCCAAAGCAGGGTTGGTCCCCAGATCATGGTGCTATTGAGAGATGGTGGAAGCTTTAGAAGAAAGGTCTAAAGGAAGGAAGTTAGATGGCTGAGGATGCACCCTTGAAGGGGATATTAGGACTCTGGTCCCTTCCTTATTGTGTCATTTCCCTCCCACGATGAGGTGAGCATCTTTGCCTCTACCATGCCCTCCCCAATGATCTGCTGCCTTGCCCCAAGCCCAAAAGCAATGTGACCTACTGACCATGGACTGAAACTTCCAAAACTCTGAGCCAAAATAAATCTTGCCTCTTTAAAGCTGATTATTTCAGATATTTTCTTACAGTATTGGAAAGCTAACTAACAGAGCAAGGAAGGCACTTGCCTTGGACTTTCTGTCCTTTCTCTTTTTATAAATCATTTCTTATGCCTTCCCACTTGAGCTCTAGGATTAGCATCTTGGTCTAGCCCATTGGCTCTCAACCAGGGATGCTTTTCTCCCCAAGAGCCTGGAGAAAAGGTCTGGAGACACTCTGGATTGTCATAACTTAGGATGAGGTTGCTTCCGGCAGCTAATGAGGGATACTGCTAAATTTCCTACACAAGACAGCCCTCCAGCACAGAGAACTATGAAGCCCCAAATGTCAATAATGCTGCCAAACTTGAGAAAACCACTAGCTTCTAAACTCTACCCTTAAGTTAGGAACCATCCTTCTAGTTTAAGATTCCCTGAATCCATTAATCACCCTGAATGTCTCTGGACCCAGAGTTTCTCTCCCTGCTTGATAAAGGATGAGTGATTGTGTACATGCAGATGGACAAACGATAATTCAGAAGAAGCCTAATTCACAAAGGAACTGAATAATAGCCATCATTTACTGAGCAGCTACTACGCATTGGCCAATCTCCTGTTTAAGAGCTTTTACTGACATCAGCACGATAAATCCTCCTAACAACCCCACGGGTAGGCTGGCAATAATCCTCATGTAGCAGAGGAGCAACCCCAGGCTAAGAAAGGTTATGTAATGTATCCAAATTCACAGAGGTCTTAAGGAGCCTTTTTGGGGTTAGAATCCAGGGAGTCAGATCCAAGAGCCAGAAGAACAGAATGAAAAGCCAGAAGCGTCAAGGAAGTTTCAACACAACTTAAAGGAAAGAAGAGAAGAATTGGGGAGTGGGTCAGGAATACGGTTCCCAGCTTATTCCTCTTAATTTCAACTCAGCTGCAGAAATCACAGTCCAGAGCTAGGAGCTGCGCCTGGGTTCCAGGCAGCCCCCTGTTCAATGCTGTGACACCATGGCTCTGTCATGATGTGTAGGGAAGAGACATTTCCTCCTATTGAGACTCATTCCATTCTGTTAACCCAGAGCTCGTTTTGTGCAAAAGCTGCAGAACTGTAAAGAGGAGCAGAGAGCACGTGATCTGCTTAAATATGCTGGAGCGATATGCTGACCAGCGAGGTTTGTTTATTAAAATCTTTATGTGGGGTGAAGCTCAATTGAGCTTATGTCAGCTGGTTTATGGAGGAGCCCTGTTCTCAAGATTAGGCTGCTGTTTGTCTTCTTTACTGAGCTGACAGAGGACGTTCTAGAGAATACATTATGCCCAAAACATCTGTATTACAGAAAATCAACAATAAAGAGAAACAGCTCCAAATGGAGTTCGTACTTCGGAAGCCTCTTGTCTGTCAGTAGATTAAACCGCTATTTTTATCAACAGAGGAAGTGAGAGGAAGTATAAATGAGTCTGAGAACAGCAGAAAACGGCCTGCGCTTTCCTGCCAAGTTATTTTTACACACTCTGGAGGACACAGAGTGGGCTTTTGTTTGGAAAAAAATACTTGGAAAATTATCATCTCCAATCAAAGTACTCAGGGCTGAATTTTTTCCCTTATTTTCCCCCACTAGAATAATGCATGAGGGTTGCTAAGAGGTTGACCTCCGATAAGGATCTGGGCCCTTTGTACACCTAGTTATTTAAAGTTCAATGGTATCACAGGCTTGCCCAGATGGGACAGGTCTTTGGGGGAGGAACTAAATTTGTCACCAATTCCTGCATCCAAATAGTAAAAACCATAACAATAATAATTTGCTGACATGTATCTAGCACTTACTATCCTTAAGCGTTTTTGCATTCATGGTTTCCTGCAGTCGTCACATCTGTATGAGTTAGGTACTGATATGATTTGCTTTTTAGAATTTCTTTATTGAAGTAAAACATACATGCAGAAAATTACACCGATTTTAAGTGTGTAATTCAGTGAGCTTCACAAACTGACCACACCCATCACAAGACACGGAACAGGTCCAGCCCAGCCAGGCGTCTAAGCGTTTCCCCCTTTCATGGGTGAGCACCACTCAACCTCTCACCATGTGAGTTCACTCCGCCAAGCTTTCAGCCTCACCATCAATGCAAGACGTGCCCTTCGTAACTGGCTTCTTTCACTCGATATTGCACGTGTGATGTTCATGCCCAGCGTGGTGTGTAGTTACAGATGGTTCATAGCTACAGAATTTTCCAGTACATCAATATGCCACAATTAATTTTTTTTGTTTTATTCTTAGAGAGTTCTATGCCCATTTTAAAGTTAAAGGTTATGGTGGAAGATTAAAAACACTGGGATTCAAGAGGTTAAAAGGAACTTCCCCCAGTGCACGAAGCTGATGGAGAGTAGATCTGAGGTTGTAAGTCAGGTGGGCCTGGTTCCATTGGGCACCATGCTGGATTTTCTTTTAGAAAAGCTAGGTTTGCAAGGACCTCTCCCTGAGGGGTCAAAATGTCTTTGTGTAAATAATTTGGGAGGTCCTTGGAAGAGGACATTAGAGCAATGTGATGGGGTCCACATCTGCCCACCTCTATGGAGTGGCGCCTTCAGGCATGTCCCTTTGCCTCTGAGTCCTTCTGTTGCTTTCTCCTTTCTCTGCAGCTTTGATTGACTGTTCCAGTAGACCTCTCAGGATCTCAAGTACCGTGGGACTTGAGTAGCAGAGACTAGCAATGCTCACTGCACCTGAGACCTAGAAGTGTTGGTGCCAGACACATGCTTGGAGCCCCAGCCACAGAATAGGGGAAGGCCTCAATGGATTCAGTCAAAGAGAGTGGGGCACGACCCAAATACTTGTGTCTGTGCACACACTTCAACCCACGTGCTGGCTTACCTCTCTTCTCTGTCTCGTGATTCTCCAACGAATAGTTTATTATGTTGTCAGATCATTCTTAGGGTGAGCATCCATGTGCCACATCACACTATTGGGGGAATCCCTTAGCGTCCATACTTTCTACACATTTTTAGAAGAGAGAGAAATGGAAAGAAAGAAGGCTCCTTTCAAAGAATCATTTACAGATGGACAAAATACGAACGCATGCTCTCTTACCGACAGCTGTCCCGTTCAGATGAGTGGAAATTCCATGCAGAGGAGTGTTGGGCCCAGGACAGCATGTGTCTCAGGCAATGTTTTTGGCCCACTCTTTGGCCCCTTCCCAACCCTCATGACCAGAAAGGATTGGGGAGACCAATCTTAGAAGCATAGCAGGAGCCTCAAGGAGGACTTCCTGCCCTGCACTCGCTAACGGCGGTCTTGGTGGGTTCCTGCAGTCAGGCGCAGAGCTGGCCACAGCACGTGCCTGTGAGGTTGTCTGGTCAGTTTACAGTCGATCATTAAACAAGTGCACAGTTATGAGTCGATGGGCGCCACTTGCTAAGACGGCAGAAATCACATGATAAGCTGGGACTTGAGCCGTCACCTCATTTTTGTGAACACCATTGGGGTTTCCAGGCCTCACAGTACAAGAAGCCACCTTCACTTTGCAGTGCCCAGATTCCTTGTCTTCTCACCTCCATCCCCTGGAGGAGGGGAGAGGCTCCAGCACCCATGGACAGTATTAGGGCCACTGTAACAAAGCCCCACAGAGTGGGAGGCTTAAACCTCCAGACCTGGAGCCTGGAGGTCCACGACCAAGGTGTCAGCAAGGTTAGCTCCTTCTGAGAGGTGCGGAGAAAGGATCTGCCCCAGGTCTCTCACTGGCTTATAGATGGCCAGGTCTCTCCCTGTGCATTTTGTCTGTATCCAAATTTCCCCTCTTATAAGGACATCAGTTGTATTGGATTAGAGTCCACCCTCACGAACTCACTGCCATTTGATTGCTTCTGTAAAGACCCTGTTGCCAAATAAGGTCACATGCTGTGGTACTAGGAGTCAGGGCTTCAACATATGAATGGGGGGCGGGGACACGATCCAACCTATAACCCTGATTTCCATGAAACTCCTCTCTCATGCAGTGCACCTTCCGTCTGGACTGGCCTCTACCAAGTAGGCTCACTGAAAAGGAGGAGAAGAACTCGACACACCTGGCTCCCCTTGCCCTGTGGTCTTCTGGCGTTTCCTTTAGCTCCTGAGCTACTTGGAGAATGCTTCTTATTTTCATGGGAATGATGTAATGGCTGGGCTGTCCAGGTGTCCTGGAGTCAAAGAAGACAGAAGCACCTGCCCCCCTTCCAGTTCGTCTTCTCCACAGCCCCTTCCATACCCGACAGCGTCCCCTCCAGACTTCCAATTGCTGTATCCTTCCCTTCCATTGCCCCTGAGGCTCCAGCTCCTTCCTCCTCTTCCTCTAACCTGTCAAAAGTATCACAAGATCTCACTCAATTTGTGTCTTGTGTGACAGCTGCTTTGCACTCATCCTCAGAACAGGACAGCATCTTGTTCCAGTGCATTTTACAAGGCTGGCTGGAGGAAGAGGGTGGGACATGTCTCCTTCCATCTGCAATTTTTCAGTAGCTCACTAAGGCTGTCACAACATCCGGTTCAATGCCTCAGTTTCCTGGGGCCACGGATTCTTCTTCCAGGAATCCTGCCCTAGATGCTGCTGCCAGGCAAACAGGGATCGCACAGCTTGATAGCAGGGATCTCAGACTGTCCCTCTTTTCTGGTGGTTATAAGAATCCAGATCTCACCTGGAGTGGGAGAAAAGAGAGCCAGTTCCTGCATAAAAAGATTATTTTTAAAATTCTGCTTCGTCTGCCATCCTACTTTTCAAAGAGTCTTTTCTTTTAAATTGACTTTTAATTTCTAGATGTTATAGCATGCCCCTTGAAATTTTATAAAAATCCCTCTTAATTTGAAGCAAAATCAAATTGCTAGAAGTCACCTGCATGGGTAGAAAGAATGAGATAGGCTGCTGGGTTTGACTTATAAAGGTGTTTCAAAATATAATACTTGACCTTATTTCTCTAAAAATGTAAAAGCTGAGGATTTCTTCTGAGAGCTCCAAAGCTGGCAATGGATGGGTGGCGAGATGTGTTTCCATTAAGGGACTTCAAAACCACTTGCAATGGCTGGCTTAGTCTTCCCAGAGAACGGATAACATTCCTGTAATCACTCAGGGGTTAAGGGAAACACACATGTCCCTTCAAGATGGAAACCCACTCTTTCCAGCACTTCTGGCTAACACACCTAATTACTACCTCCAATTTACAGATGGAAAAAGCCTATAGAAAAAGAGAACAGATGTGAGGAGCCTAGTCCCACGTCAGAGACACACTTCTCAATACACGTTAGGTTAGGCACATCTTAATCTGCACTGAAGAGTCAAAGGCAAAAATGAAAATGAAAGGCCTACTTCCTAATCCAATTAAATTCAATTTGTTAAGTAGCCTGGTTTTTCACCTCCAAATATACTTACTTGAGTTAATAGATTTGATGCAAAAAAATATGTATTTGAAATATTTTGATACATGTCTTTGTAATTGCTTCATGCAACAAATACTTATTGAGTCCTTAATGTGTGCAGGCAGTGGAAATAATGATCTGCATAAGCTCGGATGCTAAGGAGCTTGCATGCTAAGGACCAATAAGCTTGGGCTTATATAGTAAAGTTACAATACAAGGTACAGGAACAGGTGGGCAAGTCACCTACCCCACTCTTGGAGGGTAGAAAAGACTTGAAGCTGAAGCCTGATGTTTGTCTAAGAGGTTGCAATCATCTAGAAGAGAAGGTAACACGGAGTAAGCCAGCCTAGGCTGGGGAGGTAGAGAAAACTAATCAGACTAGAGAGATTTTAGGAGAAAGGATCTACTGGACTTGGTAATGGTTGTTTCTCTTGTCTTATGGGACCAAGTAGGGAGAAGAGCAGACAGGAAGGTGAGTTCTTTTACAAAGTGGATGACAATACTGTACTGTACTATGTCTGTTTTGTAAATCTCTCTTTTCACCCTTAGCATGCTTGTTGATAGCCAGGAAAATATCTGATGTGCAGTAGTTGTGGTGCAACTGAATCTTTTTACACCAATAAATCCCTTCCACTGTCTCATTCAGACAGCCTTGCTGCTGCTGCTGCTGCTGCTGCTGCTGCTGCTGCTCAGAGAGATTCTTCCACAGTGCCCTTATAAGCCAGAATCAGAAGCTCCTTTAGCCTTCACACAGTAATGGGATGATGGAAAGCAAACACCAGCTCGTTCACTGGAGGATCAGGCCTCCTTTATGCAGCAACTTCTGCGGGTGGGGCACTGGAGATTTTCCAGAATGACTAATGCCCCTGCTCTTGAGCAACAGAAAAGACTGCACTATGATAAGTGACATCCTAGAGGCAGGAACAATTCCTGGGAGTGCAAAATGAAGAGCCTGAAGCCAGAAGCCTGGGGCTGGGAAGAGCATGGAAGAAGTTTCTGGAAGGAGGAAGGAGTGACCTGGGGCCTTGAAGAGCCAGTAGGAACTGCTTGGCTACAGGAGGGTAGGAATGTGTTGTGGGGCGTCAAGCATCATGAGCACAGGTGTCGAAGCATGACATTAGAGGGAAGATGGGGGACAGTGAATAGGTGACATGGTTGATATGGTTTGCCTGTGTCCCCAAAGGTTCATGTGTGGAAGCTTGGGCCCCCCGGGTGCCAATATTGAGAAGTGGTGGATCTTTAAGAGGCGGGGCCTAGCAGAGGCAATGAGGTCCTAAGGGCTCTCAGTGCCCAGGAAGGGATCAATGCTGCTCTCACAAAATGAGTAAGTTCTCTCCAGAGCAGGATGTTGCAAAGCAAGACGACTCCTCACACTTGGTCCCTTCTACACAAGACCAGTTCCTTCTCCAATTTTCTACGTTGTGATACAGCCAGGTGACCTTCACCAGTTTGCCAGCACCATGCTGTTTGAATGCCCCCCAACCACCAGGATTGTAAGCCAAATAAACCTTTTTTTTAAATGAAGTATCCAACCTTGGTTATTTTGTTACAGCAACTGAAAACAAACTAATACAGTAATACAGCCAGAGACTGATGAAGGAGAGTGATGGGAGAGTTGAGCAGAAAGAAGGACAGGTTAAAGGGCTAAGAACCAAACAGAGGAATTCGAACTGGGTGACGGCAGAGACTGCCATATGGCAGAGGGAAGACACCAGATCGCTTCTTGGCAGCAACATAGACAGAACATTGGAGGAGAGAGGGGTGACTGGCAGGAGGATTAGCCAGAACATGCAGAATAACCCAACTAAGTTTCAAGTAAGAGCAGAACGGAGGCTGTAAGAGTGGCAATAAAGAAAGAGGACAAGGGGGCAAACAAATACAAGAGACATTCTGAAATGGGATCTAGAAAAGTTGGTGTCTCCCAGGATATCACCTGTGAACGAGAGAATCTAAGGTTTCTAACTTGGACGTTGTGTCAGTAAGTGAGACGGAGAGTTCGGGAATGGTGGGACATTGGATGGGGGGCATCCTGCCTGCTGAAAAGCAGGGCCACATCTGTCAGGACCCCTCTGTTCCTGTCTTCTCCAGCTTCTGGAAGTGCTGCTGCCGTAAGCACAGGGATCTTATGTTTGGAATTTGTCCTTCAGAGAGGACCGGAGAGGGCCTCGGAGAGGACAGGAGGGTGCAGGATGGCAACAGCTCATCAATCAGGAGGAGAAAGTAATCAGAACAGGAATGACCACGAGGGAAATTCTCATAGTTTCCTAGGACTTAGAAATTAAGAGCTTGGGAGCAATTTAGGTGAAGGCTGGGATGGAGCACCCAGGAGCAGGGGAACCAACTGCCATGGATTCTGCACGGTCCCTTTGGGATGGTCTTCGGAAATGTGGGCAAAGCTTTTGTTTTAAGTTCCTCTGGAGGCTGGACAGTTCCCCTGAATTGAGCATCCCCTGTGGGGCTGGTTTGTACAGGGTCACGCCAGGTCAGGGTTGCCTCCAGAATGAGCAGTGCGTAAGTAAGTCCATCAGCTGCTGGAAGCGCGTGGTGTGCCTGACGGTCCTCTGCACAAGAGACACAGGAGACTCTTTTGGAGGAGGAAGGAGGGTGGCAGAATGTTGGATTGTCCCAGCTTAAAGAGACATGAGGAAACAAAAGGGGACCCAGAAAGACAAGTCATGGGAGCGCGAGGAAAAGGAAGCAAGCCCAGGTTAGGAGACCAGAAGAGCAGGGGTTCAGGAGCAATGCCAGAGCATCCTCACTTCCTACACAAAAGGGACCACTGGATTTTGCCCCTTGGAGGTCAGTGCAAGCCTCTTTATAACCCTAGAGTGATGGAACCAACTTCTATGTCAGGAGGACATAATAAGGTGTGCAAAACAGCAGAAGAGAACAAGGATAGACTACTCTTGCAAAAATATTGAGTGGGTTAGTAAAACAGAGAAGTGCAAAATTATTTATGCATGAGGTTTAGTTATAATAAAAGCATAATAGACATGTTTAATAAATATTGAGACAAGCTGCCAGCTGCAATGGCATGCTCCTGTAATCCAGTAGCTCAGGAGGCTGAGGCCGGAGGATTGCAAGTTCAAAGCCAACCTCAGCAACTTAGCAAGGCCCTGAGTGACTTAGTGAGGCCCTGTCTCAAAAGAAAAAATAAAAAGGGTGGGGGATGTGGCTCAGTGGTTAAGCACCACTGGGACCCTGATACTCCCCTAAAAAAATTGAGGCAAGCTAAAAGACCAGTAAAAGGTTTCATTATAGAACGCTTTACTCTATTGTAAAATAAATAAAACATTCTATAATGGAAGCTTATTTAAGAACATGGGAAAATGTTCACTGTTTAAATGAACAAAACAAGACATGAAATACATATATAGTATAATCTCAAGTTTTCATGTATATATAAATATAAAACATATGCACAAAAAACACTAAAGCGATATACCCTAAATTGTTACTAATGTCATCTTTCATTGGCAAACTTACAGATACATTTTGTTATTCACCTTATTCTATATTTGTCTAACTTTCTGGGTTCATTTGGAGGCTTTTTGGCTTAGCAAAAATCCATAAAGTTATATCATTATTATTTCAGAGATAAAACTTGACAGGAGGGAAGTGAGGGGGGTGACCGCCGCTTGGTGGACAGGCAGGACGGGGGGACTGAGCTTTCAGGATGAGCTGGACTTGGGCAAGACCCAGAAGAGAGGAAGGGATTGGAAATCAACAAGAAAGAGGAAAATCCAAAGAGGACTTAACAAAGGCAGCCGAGAAGGAACCAGCCTTGAAAAGAGGCAGGCACACCCTGCCCTCTAGAAAAGGAAAAATACCTGAGAGCAGCGGACAAGACAAGGGAGTCTGGGTAGGGGTGTGTGGGCAGGGCAGGTGGCTGGCTTCTGTTTCCCTCTGGAGTGGGAAGAGTGATCACCCACAAAGGAGGAGGGAAGAAGGGCAGAGCAAGGCTCAGGAAACTGGCGGAGGTGGGAAGCCAGTGCTCAGAAAGTAGGAGAGAGAAAAGCTTCAGAGGCGGTAATGAGCAGCTAGGGCTAAGAACCTGCCCAGACCCCATCTTCTCTCTCTGTGGAGTCTGTTAGAACCGGAGGCAGATGCCTACAGTTCTGCCCGGCTGGCAGGCACCGTCTTTCCCCTAGGAGCAGCATCCCCTCCTCCTGGGACCCCTCCTCACTCCACCCAGGCTATTTTCACTGCAGCAAACGTGTTGTCACGTGATCTCATCCCCATCCATAGTGGCTGGTCCATCCATAGGTGGCTAACCCAAGTTAGGCCTTTTCTTGGAGTTTTTGTTTTAGAACCAAAGATAACATCAATTTGGCTTCTTTTCTTGGGTTAAAACTGTAATTCAGAGCATGGCACGCTTTCCAGAAGGTAGGTATGAACAGGACTGGAAGTTAATATGAAGTTTAGATTCCCAGAACACTTTTCCAGAGACGGATCCCATAGGACTAGCTGGAACACAGCTAGATGGTACAGCTGGTCCCGGGGTTACCCTTAGAAAGACTCTGACACTATATATCACACTAGACTGCAGCAAGAGAGAGAAATATCAGAGATGGGAGGAGATGAGAGACGGTGCTGGTACCTCCAAGGCCCTGCCTCCAGCCACCTACCTGAGTCTACATCCCAGACCCTTGAACAAAGGCCTCTTTCCTTGTGTAAGTTTCTTTAAACTATCATCCTATCAACTGCAACCAAATATTCCTAACAAACCCAGAATTTGTCCTTGAGTCCTCCAGAGACAAGGGCACAGAGCTCACGCACCACGGCCTCTCCAAATGCTTGCAATGAGCACCATAAAGAAAGGTGCCTTCCGCAGCACCCATGAAAAGAAGAAGGGGAGAAAAATGGGTGTGCACACCCACCTCCTGTTGTTCTCCTAAGCCAAGGTTTTCTGTAGTGCTATGAACCTCGGTCCCTACAGGCCACTATAGCCCGGTCCTACCTGAGGGGCAGGAAGAGACTTTGTCTTGGTCAGTTCATTTTACACAAAGTAAGCCAAGCCTTATAGAGGGACTGTCATGCAGCTCTTGGTGCCATCTACCTAGGTAGGTGTCCACTGAGGCTGTCACTGGCCCACAGGTCCCTGAGACATCATTGGCCCCCGTGTACCAGGTACTTCCTGGTTCACAGGCACTATCACTAGTCCCCACAAAGGCGAGTGAAGTTTAGAGGGAGCTTCTGGTCTGGACGGTGCCACCCTGGAGCATGGAGGTCTCTCAATATCTGCAGAGGCCCCACCAGTCTGGTTTTTAAAAACTCTGCAGCCTGCCCATGGACATGGGATGTGGAGTCCCTCTCTCCAGGGGATCATCACCCACCCACCATCTCTCAGGCTTTCTTACCTCTGGGGAAACCGTCTGTAGATTTGAGGAAGAGGTTGGGCCTAGAGAGCCAACCTCATCTCCTGACATTTCATCCTAAAGGCTCTTTCCTTTGAAACACATGTAAGTCAGAGAAAGGCACCAGGATTTGCACGTGCTTTTTATCCTACCACATTCTTCCCCTGAGGCAACAAGCATTTGATGGCCGGTCTGCTTTGAGGGCCTGAAGGGCTGGCAAAAGGAGAATGGCAGGGCTCGGGGAGGGAAAGGACATAGGTTAATTCTTCAAAACCATTATCCTGATGCACAGACACACCAGGCCCGCCTGCATGTTGGAAGTGCCTATGCATTATTAATTCACCAGGCCATTTTTACCCCTTCCAGCCTGTGGGCCTGGGCTTCTTCACTCTCTCCAACTTCTGCACAAGTTTCCTCAAGTCCCCAAATTGGAGCAGCTGTCATGGTCTGCTTAGCCAAGCTCAGCAATCTGCAGAAAAGGAGCAAGTCCTTTAAAGGAATGATATACGACAAAAGGAACCACATGAGTTTCTTCATTAACTGGAGGACCAATAAATTTATGAAAATCATGAATCAGTTAATCCATTACTTACAACGATTAACAGCTAATTAACATGAGGATGGGGCCTGACCCTTCTTCTCATCTGCACTAACTCCTGGGCACCCGTTAGCAGACACAGCAACAGAGCAGGAAATGGAGCTCACATTGACCCCTGAGCATTAGTCAGGCCCAGCAGGGCAAAGCCAATGGGGTCGACTAAGGGAAACCTCTAGAAATGTCAGGACTTCCACTAAGGACACATGCTTTTTAAAAACTTTTTTTCTGCCGGCATGGTGGCGCACGCCTGTAATCCCAGTGTCTCGGAGGCTGAGACAGGAGAATCGTGAGTTCAAAGCCAGCCTCAGCAACAGCAAGGCACTAAGCAACTCAGTGAGACTGTCTCTACATAAAACACAAAATAGGGCTGGGGATGTGGCTCAGTGGTTGGGTACCCCTGAGTTCAATTCCTGATACCAAAATAAACCACTTTTTTTCTATTATGGAAATAGTCAGCATACGTATTGAATTCTAAGTTTTTATGTTGCTTTGGTGTCCATCCTGAGTACAAGGTCAACTTTCTCATGCCAGAAGCAGGACTCAGTCACCTTTGACCCCGTTCCCAGTTCTCCTTTTCTCGGTTCCTCGAAGTGGACAACCCAAGTATCTGCCTTACACAGCCGCCTCCTGCTGACCACTTACCTAGGGACAGCTTCTGCCTGCATGACTGCCTAGTGACCCCTGACCACATGCACCATGCAGTTACACAGCAGAGACCACAGCTGCGTCACAGCGTGGCTCCACAGAACTCATGCTTGCTCACTCTAAACCCACCAATCAGAGACCCCCTCAGGAACCTGCCTGGACGATGCATAGACCCACAGCCTCCACCCCATTTGCTGGTTCACCATGTGCTCCCCTGTTCCTGCTGGCCCTGTGAGGCAGGATGCGCTCTTTTCTCTGGAATCTGCACTGACTGACGCACTGAACCTAGCTCCTTCCCTGGCCGGCCTCTCCCAGACGGTAGCTCTCTGGTAGGAATAACCTGAACTTGGTTCAGACAAAAGCCAAGGTGATTTCACCAGTCTAAACAAGTGCCTTGTGAGAAGGAGTCCTGGTCACGGTTGGACTCGGAGGCATTAGGCTGTGTCCCTGTGAAAGGGACACTGGACAGCCACGCCCAAGTCCCTGGGGCTTCATCACAGTGGGCCAGGTCTATGTTCATTCTCCAGAGAGGAACTTCAAGACCAGATTAGAGAGGAAAACAGACACACACACACAATACGAAGAGTGGACAGCAGCACACCTGTCTTCAGGAATTGTCAACGCGTGGTCAATTGCTTCGCATGTGTGCGTGTGTTTGCGCACACGCCCATGAGCACACACATGTCCATGTGGGTGCCTCATATTTGTCTTTTAAAATGAAATTAAGACACAGAGGCTTAGTTCAGATCAGTCAGCTGGGGGGACTTGCGGCTTTATTTTTTGTGTGTTTTGTTTGCAAGAATCTCAAAGGGATAGTGTAAATTTTTGTGATCAGATCGATGAAGGCCAGTTGTCCCTCTTTCTGTGGTGTTATCTGTCACTGACGGTTGTCACCTAGAACAGTGGTCTTGACCAGGGGACATTTGGCAATATCTGGAGACATTTTTGGTTGTCACAGCTAGAGGAGGAAATGCTACTGAAATCTAGTGGAGAGAGGCCTGGGCGAGGGCTACTAAATGTCCTATAGTTTACAGGACAGCCCTACCACAGAAATGATTTTAGCCCAAAATGTCAGTAATGCAAAGCTGAGAAACCCTGGGCTGGATCCTTTTATTCATTTGGGGCTGTCGAATGTTATGTTCTAATTCCATCATTCATTTTTTATTTATTAGCTAGCATACTTGTATAAAGAAAAACTTCCTGGTCAATTATTTAGTATCCCTGAGGTAGAATTCATATAGTAAATGTAAGCAAATGTTTGATTGTTTTATTTACAAGGCTCTGGTTTGGACCTGCACAGTCCCTCATAGGCCTATTGCTTTACAGGGTTGTCTCCAGTCTACAGTGCTGTTGGGAGGTGGTGGAATCTTTAGAAAGTGGGGCCTAGAAGAAAGAAGTTAGGTCCCTCGGGACATGCCCTTGAAGGAGATATTGGGACTTTGGCCATTTCCTGTCTCTCTTTTTGCCTCCCAGCTGCCTTGAGATAAGCAGTTTCCTCTCCCATGAGCTCAGACCTCATCATGGGCCCCAAACAATGGAGCCAGCTGACTATGGATTGGAGCCTTTGGAACATCTTTCCTCCTTAAGTTAATGTGTTCAGGTATTTTGTTCCAGCAAAGGAAAAATAACAGAAAGCATTTTCAAAATAATGAGGTTGTTTTCTAGATTCCTCCAAAAGGAACCAATGGGATTTTTTTTCTTTTAAGAATCATTAACAAATTCATGGGTCTAATGGAATTGGATGTGTTCTGCTCACTGCAGCACTTCTATTACTAATGCTTAAATCATCTCATCGTTGGGCAGTATGAACTCATCAGGTTGATTCCTGAGTCTTTTTGACACCCCTTAGTATTTAAGAAGTATTAAGTATTAAGCATCTGGGGATGGCAGAATTCTTTAGGCTCATCTTGTATTTCCGCTGTCTTTGCAATTGATCGGTCACTTCTTCAAGAAGACTTGGTTTCTTCAAGGGGTATTTAGTGAATACCATTGAGTCCTAGGGGGACTCATGGATTTTAAGACATAAATAGCCCTTGTAATACTATATTTCTCTCTAAGGAAGGAATTTTATGAGCTACATTTTTATACATAGAAAAAACTGAGACATGCTCCCAACTCAAACTCAGAGCAAATGGAAAAATCTTAAAAGCTGGCAATATATCCTCAGAGTCCCTCCAGATTCTAGAACACACCTCCACATTCTTTCTTTTAACCGGTAGGCCTGGGAGTGAAACAAATTGTCTCCATAATCCAATGATGAAGAATAAAGGGGAGCAGGTCTTGGGGACCATGAAACATAGAAATGCCAAAGTTGGCCTGAGGCCCTCTGGCCTCTGGACTCTCCCCAGCTCCCCTTGTTGATGCTACAAGCTGGCCTTGCCTGCAGGAAACCAGCACCTGTGGACAGCGACTGCAGGAAGCGGGGAGCCTTGGTGTAGTATAAGAACAGGACATGTGAAGAGTGTCAGCTCTACCAAACATGAAGGAAGGAGAGGGATCTTCTTTAATAATAAAAATCAGATGCATCACTTTCTCTTTTTTAAAAGATAGGTTGTGGAAGAGCATGCAAAATTTGCCATTTAAATAGAAAATATGTGATGTTGAAGACCCTTCCACTTGGAAAGTTCAAACCCCCTGGACTTCCTTTAGACCTCTGGGATGCAAAGTCCTGGTCTTCTGGTATCAGGTATTTAGGGGAAAGTTTAAAAACCATCAGGAGGCCATTCTGAGTCCCCCAATTAAGAAGACTCTTCCATTATTTTAGATTTAGGTAGCTTACATCATATTGAAAAATGAGAAGATATATCAATTTTTTAAGGTCAAGAATTATTTTACATAGGGAATTTTTATCCCTAATTTCTCCTTTCTCGAAAATGTCAGTTCTTGGAGCTACGTATCTTGGATTTAAACTGAAGAATGTCAGATTGAGAACAGCCTGAAACCCTTTTTTGGAACACATAGGACATAGTGAAGATGGTGGACACGGCAAACTGCTGTTTGCTGTCTGCAAACTGCTCCTCCACCTCCCAAAAAGCAGTGGATTCTTTTTGTCAGCCCTGCAGTCACCTCTGAGTGAGCTCAATAAAAACATCCCCTGCCACAGCGATGGCATCGGATTAGCATGCTCCAGCTCTGTGCTGAGGGAATTGGAAAGAGTGGAGGACGCTGAAGTTGGGCTACTTAACATTTCTCAGTGACATCCTCTAATGAGCTGGCAATGCAGAACACCAGGTTGCTGTCTTGGAGAGATGAAAACAATACAGCGGTCATTTCACATCCGATCATCCTCATGACAACCCAGAGCTGCCTTCTCGCCTTTGATTAAAATACATGGAACAGGCTTGAAGACTGGACAGCAAGACCCCAGCGAGGGGGAGACCAGGGAGGGAAAGAGGCAGCCCCAGGGAACAGCACATCTGAGGACCTGGGAGAGGCCCAGGGGGACAGGCCTTGGTGTTCCTTCAAACATGTGCTCTGGGGAACTGTCAGCTGTGATCCCTGTGGGACCACAAATGGTTCCACCAAGGAGACCCAGCTCTGTTCCATGGCTTCAACACTACAGCCACACAAATTACAAGGATGATATTCTCAAGGCTGAAATTCAGCCAGCTTGCACCAGGACAGCTGGGTTGTAGTTCAATAGGGAAACACCACATACTGGTTGGCAAAAATACAGCCCCAAGCCCTTCTCCCCCCGAACAGCTTCAGCTGCCGCTGCCCCTCTCCTAAAAACCCAGATGGCCCCCACAACTATTATTATATTGCTAAATAGTTGAGCAGCAGCACCGTGACTCAGGCAGAGGGTGACTTCTGTTCTGACTGGTCAACACCAAGCCCTGTTGGTAAACAGGTTCCATATATGATTAAGCAAACCCATTAGGCAGTCCAGCCCTGTGAAGCCTTCTCAGAACCCCACCAATGATCCACAGGGACAGGCTGGGACACAACAGGCCTGCACCCACGGCCTGCCTTCTAGGGCCCATCCCCTGCAGAGTGCTCTCTCGCAGTCCACAAAGAAAGGATAGTCCAATGGCTTATCCTCATGCATGACTGGCTTATCATTAGGCTTTTTTAAACTGCCCTTTTCTCTCCACCTTTTCTCTTCAAGCTTCCAAAATTGATAATGACATAACTCTCAGCTGCAATGCCAATCTTTATTTTTGATGATTTTCATTCCCTAGGGGCCTTTATTATACTTCTCTGGGAGCCCTTTGCCAGTCTCTGCTTCTTTTGTGTCTGTTCTTCTCAGATATCCACAGTGATAATCATGGATTAGGTGATTGGGAAAGGGAAGGAAAAGAAAGAAAGAGATAGAGATGATAGAGATAGAGAGAAAGAAAGAAAGAAAGAAAGAAAGAAAGAAAGAAAGAAAGAAAGAAAGAAAGAAAGAAAGAAAGAAAGAAAGAGGAGGGAGGGAGGGAAGAAAGGAAGGAAGGAAGAAAGGAGCAAGTGGAGTGGGTAGGGAGAAATCAAAGAGATTGAGAAAGGCAATCAAGCTTCATGAGCTCTTTTCCCTAGTGAAGGGACCAGCAAAGAAGAGGATGATGTACAACATCTGGCATGCGGCAAAGGGGACCAAGAGGCCAGGGTGGAACACCCTCTGGGACCAGCACTCGAACCCAGCCTGGAGCTTGCCGGTGTAAATAGGTGTTTTAGTCAGCATTTTTGCCACTGTGACCAAAATACATGACAAGAACAATTGTAGAGGAGGAAAAGTTTATTTGGCTCATGATTTCAGAGGTCTCAGTCTATACACAGCCAGTTCCATTACTTCGGGCCCAAGGTGAGGCAGAACATCATGGCGGAAGAGGAAAGTAGCTCAGGACATGGCAAGAAGGAAGGAGGGGGAAAGAGAAAGAGCTCCATTTACTGGAGACAAAATGTGTACCCCAAAGGCATGCCCCCAGTGACCTACCTCCTCCAGCTACACCCTACCTGCCTACAGTTACCACCCAGTTAATCCTTATCAGTGGATTAATGCACAGATTAGGTTAAGGTTCTCCTAACGTGATCATTTCACCACTGAACATTCTTGCATTGTCTCACATGTGAGCATTTGGGGGACGCTTCATGTCTAAATCATAATATTGGAGGAAATGTCCCTCTAAAGCAATCAGCCTTATCGCAAATAAGTAATCATCTGCTTTAAGGTAGGCATTCATCCTTTCTCCTTAAGGGGAAAGATGGATGAAACGCCCAGGTTCAACAGTCAGTCTTCCTCCTTCTGACTCCCCTTGTATTCCTGAACCATTAGACTCTTCTTATCCCACCAAAGAAGCTGCAGAGAGGGAGGAAAACCCCCAGGGCAACCCACCTGGCCAGGAAGATGCTCCCTGTGTGGCAGCCGCCTCTGTGGGAGCCAGAGACTCCAGCTGTCAGCCTTTCAGCCCAGAAGGCAAGGGCTGCCACCTAAAGGGAAAGCCATATCCTCCTAGGGAAGGGACATATTGAAGAATCCCCCATCACTCTGCCACGGGTCTGGGTTCTCCAATCTGCTCAACTCAGCAGGAATGTGTTGAGTACCTATTTCAAACCAGACCAAGACAAAGGAGTTTAGAAGAGCAGATGACAAACTTGCCCCTAGGGAATAGTTCCTTTTTCCCAGAAGACAGCTAAAGGTGGCCAATCTGCCAGTAGTGTCCCTCACAGCTGTCTCTCTCCAAATGCTACTTCCCAGCATGCCCTGTGTACCTGGGTAAATAGGCTCTGGCCAGCAGGATGTGGACACTTGAAGGCCACTCTCAGGTCTGGCCTGTGAGGCCTTTCCCACAGTCCCCATGAGTTGTTCTCCTCATTAGCCAGCCAGGGGCAAAGACCCAACAGAGGACCCATGGGCCACACTAAAGTGGGGCCATGGAATGGAAGGATTCTGGGTCCCTGAGAGAATAGGAAGAGCAATCTTCCAGTCAAACACACACACGTGCTCACACACACATACACACGCTCACACACACACACTCAAACACGTGCTCACACACACACATACTCACACACTCAGAGGCCATATTAGACTGTGATTCAGAAAAAAAAAAAATCTTACTGTATTATTAACCCACCAAGATTTGGGGGAAGGGGTGTTTATTACAATAATGTTATGGTTTGGATCTGGGATGTCTCCCAAAGCTTGTGTTTGAAGGCTTGGTCCCCAGCTGGTGGCACTCCTGGGAGGTGGTGGAAACTTTAGGAAGTGGGCCCTGGCAGAAGGCAGGAGGTCACAGGGGTCACGTCCTTGAAGGGGAGACCTTGTCCTCAGCCCCTCTTTTCTCTGCTTCCTGGCCACCATGACGTGAGCAACTCTGCTCTACCACATGCTTCCCACCATGATGCTCTGCCTCACCACAGCCCCGTATGGTTCAGGTTTTGGTTCTGAGGCCATGAGCCCAAACAAATCTTTCTTTTATCAGGTTGTTTTTCTCAGGTATTTTGTCACAGTGACAGAAGACTGGCAGACATAAACAGCAAACATTACTTACCCTAACTAACACAGATTTCATTAACAGATGGAATGAAGTGATACATTCAGAGTACCTAGTTCTGTCTGACATCTCGCAGGTTCCTAGTAGAGTCCTGCACCCGAACATAGAAGGTGCTCAGTAATTTTAAATGCTATGAGAGGTAAAGTTTTCTTAGAGGCCCAAGAGAAACAATCTTTGCCTTTGTAGCTCATGAGAGAGAAGAAACTCCCAGAATGGAAAACCAATGGAAACACAGGAGTAGACTGACAGGGAAAGTGACTAGGAAAAAAGGCACATGGCGAAAATCTTAAATAGCAGTAGTCACTTTGCTAGGGACAGCTCTTTTGTGTCCCCCCAACATTCATGTGTTGAAATCCTAAACTCCAATGTGAAAGCATTAGGAAGCAGGACCTTTAGGCCAGGAGAGGGGAAACCTCACCACAGGCATCAGTGCCATTAAAGGAGGAGGCAGGGGAGCTTGCTCTTGCTGCCTGCTCTCCTTGGTGCGAGGGCACCTTTGCAGAAGTGGGCCCTCATGGACACCCCGTCTGCCAGTGCCTTGATCTTAGATTTCCCAGCCTCCAAAACTTCAAGGATAGATGTTTGTGGTCAAAGTCACCCATTCTGGGATGATTGACATGACATCACCATGTACCTTTCATCTGACGACTTCTTCCAGACCTTAAGAACACTCCACCAAGTCAGCCAGACCCCTCCAGTCCCTGACTCCTCCATAGCCCCTGAGGCTCTCTCCCTGGCTGGTCTGTTAAGTATCCCTGTGTTCTGGCTATTTCTTGTACTTAAAGCAGAACTTCCTCTCCAGTCCTTTCCTGGTCCTTAGGGCTCATCTGTAAAGTACCTACTACCTTGAAGACACTGAACTCAATACATGTGAAGGCAGCGCGGGTGGCAGGGGTCACCTCTGGGTGCAAAGCAGCAAGAGGGTCCATTGTAGAAATGTAAACATAGTGATGAAACTGCCAGTCTGCCTTTATTATCACTGTGCAGAAGCCATCCTACACACTGCCATTACCCCTGCAGGGGTGATTCCTCTCTCCACTCCCACCCCTGGAGTACCCCACCCTTGGAGTACCACTAACTGCAGACAAATCATACCCCGTGGTTCCTGCCCTCCAGTAACCTGTCGCCTCGCTGGGGAGAATGACAGCTAGATGAAGTAATAGTGGGAAGCAGCCAATGCCAAGGGAAGAAATGTTAGCAGGACTTAACTCTGCAGGACCAGAGCAGGGATTCTGCTAGGAGGGAGCAGCCAGCACCGCAGCCCAGAGGCAGGACACATGCTGCAGCCAGGAGAGTGCAAACAGATGCACCTGGCACCTGCGGATGATCGCATCCAAGGGGCTAGCAGTCGTCAGTTCCACAGGAATCTTTATTCAATTGCCGATAAAGAACCAACGTGGCATTCTTTTCCTTTTTTTACAACTTTATTGAGTTATAATTCAAATACGATAAAATTTACCCGTATCAAGTATATAATTCAGTATTTACAGAATTGTGCATCCATCACCAGAATCAATTCTTCTACCTTTTCACTGTCCCCCAAAGAAACCCTGTACCCCGTAGCTGTCACGCTGTAATCCTCCTCCTGGGCATATAAATAGAAGCAGCAAAGGGCTCTGCTCTTATTGTTCTTTGTTTTTAGCAAAACGTTTTTAAACAGAGTACTGAGGAAATTAGAATTAGAATTCCATTTTTAAAAGATTGCTCTCTGACCTACCACTGCCTAGGTCCAGCAAGGCACACAGGGACACACACGTTAATTCTTTCTTCCTCGTGACATCAGTGTGAGGACCAGCCTGCAGCCCCAGGACCCTCATTCCTCACCAGCTGCAGCCACGCGCATGCGCACACCTGCACACCCAGCCCACCCTGGCCAGACCCAGGCTTCCTGCCTTGGCAAGAACCACCTCAGGAGAACAGAGCTGAGATGGCCTTTGCCTCCAGCACGTTCACACATTGGCTTCTGTTTTCTGGTCAGTGGATGTGGCAGATCTGTCCTTCGAGGGTTCCTGTCTCCTGGCTTGTTTGTTACTGCTGAGAGCTCATCTCGGTCCCTCCAAATGCCCCTTCCTTACCTACTCCATCAGCCCTTAGGGCTCTGCCTTCCCGGGATGGATGAAGCCTGGGGGTTATGAACAACGCAGTGCATCCCACAAGATGCTCAAGGGTGTGGAGCTTCCCTTAATCTTCCCAAGATCCAAGCAGGGAAGATACTATTGTCTTCATTTTAGAAATGGGGAAACTGAAGCTGGGAGAATTCACATGCTGTTCAGGCTACACCACAGGGAAGTGGCAGAGCCGAGCTTGTCCCAAGAGAGCTGAGGAGCCGCTCCCAGGACTGTTTCAACTGCACATAACAAAACTTGGATATTGCAGCTTGCTCAAGTGCAATCACTTTTTTTTGTTTTTTTCTCATCTAATTACAGGTTCAAGGGAAGGACTGACACAGCATATTTGCAATGTCAACCAGGTCTCAAGCTCCTGGTGTCTTTCTGTTTTGCCACCCTTAGTATAGGACATTCATCTTCATGATCAAAATTCCTACTCCAGACTCTACCTGTTTATGAGAAAAACAATAGGTTTCTCAGAAGTCCCATTTGGGAAGTGTCTTAGTCCTTTTTCTGTTGCCTGAGACCAGGTCATTTATGAATAATAGAATTTTATCTGGCTTATGGTTCTGGAGGCTGGCAAGTCCCAGAGCCTGCTGCTGTCATCTAATTAGCAGCTGGCGAGGGCCTTCCTGCTGCACCCTAACACAGCAGAGGCGTCCCACGGCCAGACAAAGCCAGCTGCTAACTCAGGTCTGTCTCTTCATGAAACCGCTCATGGACTCATGGGGGCCCCACCCTCCTGGCCTCATCTAATCCCAAGTACTCCCAAGGTCCCACCTCCAAACACAGTCTCATGTTAATTGAGGGATTCGGTTTCTGATCCCCGGACTTTTCAAGGACACGTGTGAACCACAGCAGTAGAACTCTCCTACACCTCATTGGCTCCTTAAGAATTCGTAACATTCCAGCTACAAACAAAATTAGTTAGTGACTGTTTCCATGGGAGGGAAAAAGAATGGAAGGCACTCATGGTATTGGTGTGCCCTTCTTGCCACACGGCCTGGCTGCCCAAAATAATTCAGCCCCTCTGTCCTCTCCCATCCAGCCTGCACCAGACCAAGCTCCACTACTCGGCCACCTCCCTCCTGCTCACCAGGATATATCTGCTTCTGCTACAGCACAAAGCAGAGCTTCTGGGGAGCTTCTCTTAGTCTCGACATTGTAGCTGAGCACAGATTCCCATAGGGAAGGTGTAGAGATCCAGACTGACCATGACTAGCAGCCATAACTGGCCCTGAGTAACCCTGGTCTGGTTTTCCCACACCATTTCCCAGCACACTATAAATAAACAAAGCCATTAGGGGGGTATGCAGAGCTTTACAGCAGCACCAGGAATTTTGTGTGACATGGTGATATTCACTTGAAATAAGCCAGGTCCAGTCTAGCTTGGATGAAATCACCTTGGTCCTGTCCATTATATAAGCTTCTCCTTACATAATGGATCCCCTGGTCTTGCTGACACCCATGACCACACTTCTGACAGTAAGTCTTCCATGCACGGCCTTCTGCAGTCCTGGATCTGCCTGCCTCCTCTGCAGTCTCACAGCAACTTGGGACTGGTTCTTATACACTAGGACTAGGTTTTTCTGAAAAAAAGGAGGGAGGTGTGGTCATTTTAACGGGTTCAGCATCTGGTAAAAAGTCCCCACATTGGGAAGAGTTAAAAAGCCCTGGGAATATGCTAGGCTCTCAGCTTCCCAGCACACACAGAACAGAGACCTTCATGGGAAAGAGTCCAGTGTGCTGATTTGCAGGCCAGCAACTTCAGACCAGAGACCTCTTCAGAAACTTCAGATGTCACAAGGGCTTAAGGATAAATTATATATTAAACACCACCTCTAGATGAATGGAAAAGATCTGAACAGCATTAATCCAGAGGCTGGGGAAGGGGAGCAAGGGAGGCCATAGGGGAGATGGGAGAAAAGGAACCCCTTAGATGACCATAAAATACAAAATGCAGTAGAAACATCCAACTTCATAGCAGGGATTTCCGTCTTGTCCCCCACTCTCTCTGGCCAAGTTTGTTCATGTGACCGAAGAGGCTTGATCAAGTGATACATTTACAAAAGAAAGAGCTTGATCACCCACACCAGCAGCCACATGTTTCCAAGCCTTGGTCAACTGGAAAGTCACAAAGCATAAAGCTACCTCCTCATATCCCACCCACTAAACAAGGCACAGAGTGACCCTCCACTCAAGGTGTGCTCTCTCTGGGCGTGACCTGCCTGCCCTGCTCTCTAAAGATGAAACCTACAAGGAGCTTTGCAAAGCATTAAACCATCCTCAGCATTTAGCAAACACCCTTCAAAATTGAGACCCCAGGGAGTAAAATGTAATGTCACATGAGGACTAGGTGATAGAAAGAGCAGAGGCTTCCAGAATCCCAGGCTCAAACTCTGATGCTTGGAGATTTCCTGGCCATCCCTTGGTCTTCTCATCTGTAAATGAGGACTTGGATGAGTGGAGATTAAATATCATTTCCAGCATTAATTCCATATGCTCCAGTGCACTCAAGTACTGGTATTTTCTTTAGATATGAGATTTTTCAGAAAACGTGAATTAATCAAAGGTGTTCATGGTAATAATGTTGAGTAGTGCCATAAGCTCTACAGAGCACTTTAACCTGTTAACTCGGCTAATCCCTAGGGCAATCCTATTATGGAGTAATCTTAAAAGCTCCAACCTACTGATGAAAAACCTGAGTACAGAGAGGTAAGTAATCAATCACTACTTTCCCTCAGATGCCTTAGAGGCATCTGCAATGTAACAAGTCCACACTGAACTACTGTCTCCCCCACTGCACCCCATCCAAACCCCATCCTCTCACCATCTTCCCCTGCTCAGGAAATGGCAACTCCACTTGTCCTAATATCCAAGCAGAAAGACCTCACACTCTCCCCACCTCCAATGCATCACAAGGCATCATGTTAGCCAGGCAGGCTTAGTCCCCAAATATGTCCAGAACCCAAAAACCTTCCCACTTCCCCCCTTCGCCTCCCCTTCTGTTTCCCAGGGTGCTCCCCCCAACACATACACAATTTCCTCTACACAGTAGCTGGAATGATCCTTTGCAAATGAGAGTCATATTGTATCATTTCTCTACTCAAAACTTCCAGTGACTTCCCATCTCACTGAGGATAAGATCCAAAGTCCTTCCTCTGACCAACCATGTCTTCCAAGATCTCCCCCACTCCCAGCCTCTTGGGTTCTCTCCTTTTCCCTCTCCATCCCTCCTCCTCACCCCACCCTTCTCTTCCTCAAGCTCTCCAGGACCCCTCCTGTCTCATCCTTGCCTGGCCTGCTTTCCCTGGATACCCAGCAGCTTCCTTTCTCATTTCAGTCTCTGGCCAAATAAAGTAGCACCTCTCCCACTGGTCCGAGTCCTCCTCACTTGGCTTATTTACCTTCTTAGCATGCATCTCCCCCTGACACATTTCATATTGCATGTTTATTTGGGTCCCTGCCCTCCTCCCAAAGATAAGCTCTATAGAATAAAGACTTTTCTGTGCTCACTCTTGAATTCTTCCCAAAGCCTAGATCAGTACCTGGAATTTAAAAAGTCACTCACCAGATATAGGTGGTCTTCATTATCCAAATCTAATCCGTTTCTGAAATTCTGAATGTTCTGATAGTAAAAACCCATGTTCTATTGTATTAAAGGGAATAATAATGTATTCTCTATGTCACCTAAGTTTGTTAATCACCTGTAACACAACCCACCGTGGATTTCTGCACGATACAGGCATTTAAAATACTAATTACCTAATTATTTGACTCTTAATGATCTCGTTAGTGGGTGTGTTTGTGCATAGTATGAAATAGTACTGAAAGAATTACATTTTCCTCCTACCCTGAAAGGAATCATATACTGCAATGTAAGCAAACAATAAAATGATTCGTTAAAGATAGATAATGAATGCAAATATAATTATCAAAATAAACTTTTTCTAAATGATTATTTACCGAAGAGCTACCTGTGAGAGATGGAAGTCGTTGTCACCCATAGGATGTGGGGAGAGAGTGGGAAGGAGGGACTGGAACCGTGGGGCCTACGGCATAGTCATCACGAGCTGCAAACGCCTCCTCCTTGCACATGCGCTTCTCTTCTTGGCATTCAGGACTCGCCGTGGAGCGGATGGGTAGCTGTGAATCGCTGTCAGAGCAATAACAGAGGCCGTGTAATCCAAAAGCAACACTCAAAGTGGACATCTGATTTAACTATGTGCCTATAATTTATTATCCACACTGGGGTAATTTTGAGAATGAGAGAAAAATGAATAAAATACATAATTTTTAAAAAGTATGCATTTACAGGTTGACAAATTGGTTTACATAATGGTAGGTCTATAAAACAGATGAAGTCATAAGTTATTTTCAAAGGTAAAAATTATTTTTAAAAATAAAAAAATCAATGTACATCAAAGCAGAAATTTTGTATTTATTTTGATTTGTCTGAACGTTGAAAAGTAATATAAGCAGAATATTATTATTGTAATCAGTTCTGGATTCACATCTATACCTAATACCATGTTGTTGATATTTTTCTAAAGAAATAATATTAATATATGTTTGTAGAATTTTTTTCATAAAATTGCCTGCAATCTTTTTCAAAGTTGAGTTTTATATTTTATAAGTTTGAAATTATTGACACCTTTCACTGACTTTTCTTAGTTGATCGTAGCATTTTCAATAAAGAAAAAATTCTTTCTGCAGATGTTAAGGTACCTCATAAACTAAGAATTAATTCTCATAACTGAAAGATATTCTCAATTCTATTTTTTTTCTTAGTGGAATGTGTTGCTATTTCAATCTAAATTCATTTCACAGTTCTGTTCTTTCTTCTTTACTCAGAGAAACTTTTTTTGACAAATATTTTATAAGATAAAACTAACCAAACAAGTTCTTTCCATTTGGGATTTTAAAAATGTTTTGCTAAATTTAGATGCTAAAAAACACAAGCATTCTCAATTCTATTCTATTTTAATATAGAAAACATCCAATTACATATAAAAGCTCCTTCAAAGCTTTCTTTACACAAATCAAGATATTACAAAGCCTAATTACTTAATCTCACATTTAAATGTTTAATTTGTTCAATTCCTCTTCTGGTTTTGTAAGTAGAAATTCTGTTTTCAATAATTACATTTTCTAAAAGCTTCAAGAGCTGAAATCTTTGGCTCACCACACCTTGAATTCTTGATGAAGAATTTCCAACTGATTATGAACAAAATTTTTAAAAATTAGAAGAGTCATTTATTTTTTTTAAAAAAAGGCCAATACATATTATAGTATGCCTGAGTTGAATTGTAAAGTAGCCTTTCAAACATTTCTAAAATCTAAGAACATGCAGAAAAGATAAAAGGCACATTCTGCCAGGCTGCAACACTTTTTCAACTCAGCATCATCTCCATCATAAATATTTTGCATTTCAATTTCTCTGTGTATAAATAGAAATATTTATGTCTGTCAACTATAGCTTCTATTTTGTTGGGAGACTCTCACAGCTTGTTTGGATGCAGTTACGAACTATGAACGCATTGCATCTAATTCCAAATACATTTCTGTTCCATAGATTTCTTAATTTAGTAATAACACAGTTTTTTTTCATTTAGCTATACTCCACCAAAATCTATATCTACAGTACCTCTGCTATTTCTGCTTTTGAGTTGTTTTAAAATGAAGTTATAAATCACGATAATATTAGATGCTGTATCTTTGACAGAATGAACTACCAAAAGCTTTGCTTTGAGTTCATGAATTGGATGAGGAAAAAGAAACCATCAAACCATCACCAAGTTTCTTTGGAAGAAACTGATATAGCATTGTGTCATTCAACTAACTACACAAGAAGTTCTTCCACTAATGGATCCACCTCATTAATAACTGTTGCTTTCTTTGTATGTACAAGAAACCCTGAAAGCAAAATTAACTTAGAAGAATAACCATGCTGCTGGGCATGGTGGCACACATCTGTAATCCCAGCAGCTTTAGAGGCTGAGGCAGAAGGATCAAAAGTTCAAAGCCAGCTTCAGCAACTCAGTGAGGCCTAGGCAACTTAGCAAGACCCTGTCTCAAAATAAAAAAATATGTTTAAAAAGGGCTGAAGAGACGGTTCAGTGGTTAAGCTGAGTGGTTAAGCCCTGCTGGGTTCGGTCCCTGGTTCCAAAAAAGAAAGAAAGGAGAAGAAGGGGGAGGAGGGGGAAGAGGAGGAGGAGAAGGAGGAGAAGGAGGAGAAGGAAAAACCATCCCACCTAATTGGAAAATCACACAAAATAGATTTTTTGTAAGAGTTGTATCTTCTGGGTTTACCTTTGGCCAGCTATGTTACTACAATCCCTACAGTGTCAGCATTTGGATGAGCATTTGGGTAAGTTTCACAGTCACCATCAACTTCCTGAGAAAAGATTATTTAGTATTTAATTTTTCATTAAATGTACATCCTTTTTCACCTGAAAGGATTTGGTTTTCTTTTGAAAAAGAAAGAAAGAATCCAGCATTACTACACGAAAAGGTAAATACAGTCATCCCTAGGTATCTGAGGGGGATTTGTTCTAGGATCTCCTACGAATACCAAAATCTGCAGACGATCAAGTCCCTAATATAAAACAGCATACTGTTTGCACATAACCTATGCACATCTTCCTGTATGCTTTAAGTCTCCACTAATACAATGTAAATGTTATGTAAATAGTTGATGTATTGTTTAGGGAATAATGGCAAGAAAAAAAGTTTTTACATGTTTAGTTCAGTCACAAATTTTGTTTCCAGTTTTTTCAACCCAAGGCTGAATAAGCCCAGAGATATGGAGCCTATAGATATGAGGTTTGCCTGCACAGGGATTACAGATGCGCACTATCCAATGGAACTACAAGCACTTGAACCCTCCCCTCCTTGTGGGAGGGTTCCGCCTATTTCCCGCATGCGCTTCACGTGCTTTAAAGTCAAAACGACTCATGTTTTTGCCCGATAGCAATGACTCCATGTCCTGGTGGCTCTAGGATCTCAGGCTGAGGCTGGGGTCACACACAACTGGCTTATACCCCACATTGCCCGGGGGGGGGGGGGGGAGCAAAAGAATTGTCAAGTTCTCCCACAGGAACTTAGAACAGAAGTTCATTGTCCCTGGCATGTGCAGGTGAAATGCTCTCCCCTGAGCCTTCAGAAGGAATCAATTGTGCCCATGCCTTGGCCAGAACTGTGAGAGTGCATTTCTGCTGCTTTAAAGCACAATTCTGTGGGGCTGGTTATGGTAGCCTAAAGGCAACCAGCACCATGCCTCAGCTCCTGAAACAAGCCCATCAAAATCCTCCATTCACAGTGTAGAGGACCAGATCCTCCCGGCTTGACAACTTGGCTCATGCCAGTTTTAAAACCTTTGGATTTCTGGGCATGATGGCACACACCTGTCATCCCAGTAACTCAGGAGGTTGAGGAAGGAGAATCACAAGTGTGAAGCTAACCTCTGCAACTTATCAAGACCTTATCTCAAAATATATAAATAAATAAAAAGGGCTGGGATGTAGTTCCTGGCAAACTATCCCTGAATTCAATCCCTAGTACTAAAAAAGAAAGAAAGACAAAGAAAAAGAAAAAACTTGGTGCTATTCTGAACCCATTTGACATAAGAACAATTTCAATGGCTCTGTGACACAGAGCACTTTGGTTCATTGGTTTTTAACCTCCCCTCTTGTCCATGGGGAGGTTAAAAAGATAGTCTCAGTCATGAGGGGGATATTGCTTTTGAAGACATGATAGCTTCTGTGTGGCCTCAAGCAAATTACACAAGGGTATGTGAGTCTGGCCCCAAGTCCTAACCCCCTCCCTCCAATCCTACTTTACCTTAACAATCAACAAATAACTCAGTCAGGCATTCATGAATTCATGGCTGCCCAGGTGCTTGTGTCTTCCAGTTATTTCCAAATTTGTTATCTCCACACCAGATGCCCGCTTTGATTATTTCCTTAAACCATACTTCACAGAAAATAGTAAAGTGAGAAGAATCTGAAGACTTGGAAAGAATGGAGAAAATCACTACACAGCATGGAACAGAGGACAACTTAATATGGAAGATCAGTCACTGCCCTTCAAATGCCCTTGGACATCCTCTACCATTCTGGATATCCCACGGCCACCTCTCTCACCATTTGCCCCTCTGAAATATCTTCATCGTATGACCTCAGACATGGTACTTAACTTCTATGTGCCTCGGTGTCTTCATTTGGAAAATAAGGACAATTATATTCAACCATAAAAAGGAATGAAGTACTAACACATACCATATCGCAGATAAACCTCAAAAACATTAAGCCTAGTGAAAGAAGCCACATGCAAAAGGTCATCTATTATATGCTTTCATTTATATGAAATGTCCAGAGTTGGTGAATCCATAGCAAGAGGAAGCAGACTGGTGGTTGCCCAGGGCTGAGGAAGAGGGAAAAGGACTAACTGCTTAATGAAAGTTCTAGGTTAAATTATGCTTTCCAGAAAAGGTATGTGGAAGTCCCAGACCCAAACACCTGAGATGTGACCAAGTTTGGAAAGAGAATTTTACAGAGGTAATTGAGTCAAAACAATGTCATTAAGGTGCTTCATAATCCAATATAACTGGTATCCTTATAAAAAGGGGGAAATTTGGACATAAAGGGAAGACAATGTGCATATGCACATTTGGAGATGGAGGCAGAGATTGGAGTGCTACAGCTAGAGTCCAAGAACAACGGGATTGCTGGCCACACTAGAAACTGCGAAGACACAGGGAAGATTCAGTCTCAGGGAGTAGAGTCCTGCGGATTCCTTGATTTCAGACTTTCAGCACTCAGAATTGCAGGGCAATAGATTTCTGCTAGGCCACCCAATTTGTTACTTTGTTACACTAGTCTTAGGAAACTAGTGTAATGGATACATGGTTTCCTGGGGGGGTGGGGGTGATGAAAATGTTCTAGAACTAGATAGAAGCAGTAGTTGCACAATGTCATGAAGGTAAGGAACGCCACTGAATTGCTCATTTCAAATGACTACATTACATGAATTTCACATCAACAAATGCACGCATGTACACATATAATACCTGCCACAGCGTGGTGTTGGGAGCCTTCAATGAACTAACACGCAGGTCTTAGAAGATGCTGAAACCACTCCATAAGAGTTATGTGGTGTGTTATTTTTTTGTCACTGTGACCAAAATACCAGACAAGGACAACTTAGAGGAGGAAAAGTTTATTTTGGTTCATGATTTCAAAGGTTTGGTCCATGATGGGCTGACTCCATTGCTCCAGGTCCAAGGTGAGGCAGAACATCATGGTGGAAGGGTGTGGTGGAGGGGAGCTGCTCCATTTCATGGGAAGCAGGGAGAGCAAGAGGGGAAGGGGCCACAGGGAAGATAAACCCTTCCAGGGCATGCTCTCAGTGACCCCTGTCCTCCAGCCACACCCCACCTGCCTACAGGTACTACCCAGTCAAGTCCATTCAACTAGGATGGACTGATTAGATGACAGCTCTCACAATCCCATCATATCAGCTCCCAACAGTCCTGCATTAACACAGGGGTTTTGTTAATGCAGATAACAAAGCACATATTATTACTATTTCCAAAACTGGCTCTCCAAATGTTACAGTTATAGTCATCAAATAAGCAACAATTATTTCCCTCAAATTTGTTTCTTACTCATGCAGAACACTTGAGCTCTCTACTGTCAAACCAAATTGTGCGAGGACTGAGTCTGAAACACCTTCTCTTTTCATATCACATTATTTTCCCAAAGTTCCCTACCTACAAGGTGAATCATAACCTTCATGTCAAGTATTTCTTAACAAATCATTTTTTTTGGCCAAATTCATTAAAATTGCAATTATTTCCATCTAATTCCACACAGAGTTTGATATAAAAATGAGCCCATTTCACCACCACCAACAGGCAAGTGCTGTCTGATCTTTCTTGGGGGCTGGAGAAGGGGTGGGACACAGAAGAGATGATTTCACTCTGGCCTCCTGACACTAGCCTGTGTTTCACATGCTTGTGATGTTGAATCCAGCAAGGCCAGTGGCCCACGTGGAGATCAGACACCTAACCTGGGTTCCCCAGTGAGTTTACTGTCCTCTGTCTGTTTATTATATGAAAAGAAAGCCCAAGTGTGTGTTGGCAGTTTATTGAAATGATTCAAGATCAAGAAGAAAAAAAGAGGATTTTTTTTTAAACCCACAGAAAAATTACTTGCTGATTTTAAAGCCTTCTTCCCCCCACCCCACCACCACCTCCAAGAATCACAGAATAGAAAGATAGAAAGCTTTACTGGGTCCTGAGAAACCAGCCTTTGAGAGATGGGATGCTTTCTGCAAGTGGAAAATTGATCACAGGAGGAAAGGGAAGAGAAATTGTGCAAGGAAACTCGAGCAATGAAAGGTAAAATTCAAGGAGACACATCAGCCCACAGCAGCCCATTTGAATCAAGCACACCATATATTTGGGGCAGGCTTTTTTTTTTTTTTTTAAATATATGCCTCAAATTACATCTTACAGAACTGCTGCTAATACTTGTCATAACATGCTGCATCTTCAGGGAGGCCCTTTTCTGTTATTAATATTTTATTGTTTTCACAGGAGGCACCATAGGAGAGGGTACGTGGCAGTGACGTCATATCAGCAAGTTCTCAGCCACACATCCAGGTACCAGCTCAGAGCCCTGTTTTGAAGGATACTGTTGCAAGTTGGAGACATATTTATGTTTGAGATGATTTCTTCTTTACAAATATTTTCTCTGGTCCACTTAGGGATCCTTGTCCACTTAGGGATCAGTGAACCCTATAATCAAACACTCCTGGGCTAGCCATGGTAAGAGACAGCTGTTTCTTAAACAATAGCAAAAGGAGAAGAAATCCAGCAATTGGCTATTCTTATCACAATAATGACAGGTTGATGGGAAAGACTTTCCCTCACTTTCATCTGTTGAGATATCAAACAGAGAGAGGCTACATTTAGAAAGAAAAAATATATACTTCTTCCCACCTGATAGAATAGGTTAAGTGAGAAATTCTATGAGTCAAATAAATAATGATGATGATGATGATGATGATGATAAAAAATAACAATTAAAATAATTGCAGCTAACATTTACGGAATGTACAGGCCAGCCTTGTGCTGAGTGATCTATATGATTTATCTCACTTAATCCTTCTAACCACCCTATAGGGTTAATGTCATTATCCCCATTCACAGATGAAGCAACTGAGACTGAGAAGACACTGCCAAGTTCATAAACTATTAAATGGAGCCAGCCCTCTGATTTAGGTTTATCTGATTCTAAAACTCAAGGTGTTAATTAAAATTAAAATTCTCACACGCCCAAGGAACAGGCTCCCAACTCCCTCTCTCAGTGGATTCTTGTTCTTTTTGTCAAAGAGGCAATTTTTTTTCACAGCAAATAATCTGTGGCTTCCATTGTTGCCCCTCACAGCACAGGTCAGGTCTGCGCTCTGGGATGGAGAGAGCTCACGTTCTTCTTGCTAAACTTGGGATATATTTTTTAATGCCAAGAGATATAAACAAGTGGATTTAGGTATTGTGAAGACAAACAATAAAAATCGAAGCCCTGAATGTATTGGACGGAGTGTCCGCAGTCAAGATGTAACTGCTAGAGTTAGAGAAGAGAAAGGGGGTGGGGGAACACGGAGAAAGTCAAAAGGAAAAAAAAAAAACTCTAAGCACAAGAGAAAGGCAGAGAGGAGTGAAAGTATCTCTTGGATAATTAAAACCAGGGTCTTACAAAATATGAAGTTAGACACTTGGTGAAATATGCATTTTTAATTCTTATACTGGAGCACCATAGGCTAGTGGCAGCCTCCCAGGTATTAATGCAGAGATGCAGAGGCCACAGCATGGGGTCCTGAACTCCTCTCAGTGTGCCAAAGCGAACAAATAAGCTCAGAAAACCAGAACATGACAAAGTCAATTCCTTTGATCGGCTAATTTCTTCTTTATGGCAACTGTTTGCAAACTGTCCCCTTCCCCCATGCTTCCACTGCCAACACACACACACTACACGACACACAAAACACACACCGCATGCATCCCACACACACACAACACAAAGCACACCACACACACACAACACACGACATGCAGGAGAGACAATGTGGGAATATCTTCTTGATGGGTGGCGTTGTCTTGGGAAGGTGCTGAACTCTTTGGTCAAACTGAAGCTGGGTTATCCTGCTGATGAGCTCGGCACCTGGCAGGATGGGAGCGGGTTCAAATTTGGCCCAAGTGGTTGTACAGCCAGAGAGACTCCACCTCTGCTGTGGGCAGCTGATGTTTCATTCGACTTCTAAGCTGGTGACAATCAGGGGCATTCAAGGCCAGTGTTGCTTAACTTCCAACTTCCAGCACCACCTCCTTCTCCCCAGGCAGTCTTGGAGTCTCATCTCAGGCCTGCTTTCAAACACTTCCCAATGTCTGAGCCTTGCTCAGACCCTGCGGCTGGAGGTGTAAATTAGGACCATCTCTGCAGACAGCAATTTGGCTCTGTGTATCAAAAATATCAATAGTATCCTCTCTGTGAACCACACAAAAATATAATATGCACAAAAGATTTATGCACAAAAATGTTAATTAAAGAATCATTTAAAACTGGAAGGAAAAATACAGTGCCCAATTATGGGAGATTGTTTGGGTAAATAATAATCCACCCATTCATGGAAGGATATTTTTGCCATTAAAAATGATTATGATATGTTAAAAGTAAAAAATAGCTATAAATTCACTTACAGTATAAACTCTGCCATACAAAATACCACCCACTGAAGGAGGAAAATGCAGAGTGTAGTTATCTCTAGGTGGCAGAATTATGTTCATATGCAAAATAATGAAGGAAATAATACTTTTCTCTTAGCTGTTTTTCTTCATTGTCCAGATTTTCTGTGGTGATTGTTCATGTCTTCAAAGTAGCCAAGGGTAGCGGTGAAGTGAATTCTCAAGTCAGAGCACCCAGGCTCACATCCCGACACTCCAGGCTCTCACTGACAGCCACGTGACCTTGGTCAGGCACTTACTGCCCCTAAACCTAAGTTTCCTCGTCAATAAAATGAGAATAATTTTATTGATATGAGGAGTAAATGAATTGGTATACACAAGGTATTTAAAGCAGTGTACAGACTACATGCTCGGTAAATATGTCCTATTATTACGCATTTATGGAGTGCCTATTATATGCTAATGTCAGTCATATACTGTGGCTACAGACATTGGCTCCTTGTTCTTAAGGAGGGAAAACAGACACGTAAGCAAATATTCACCATTCCTTGGGATAAGTTCTACCAGGAAGGGAGATACTAGGTGCTAGTATCTCCCTAGGTGCTGTGAGGATGTACAAGAGAGTCTAAGCCATGCAGAGCAAGAATTACACCACCACTGGAATTAGAACCCCTTGCAGTTTTAGGTCCAAACATGACTTCTTGAGCAACTCAGTGGGGAGCAAGTACCCACAGGATAAGCCCCATAGGAAGGAGGTGGCAGATACCCAGCATCTTAATTCTGTAGACCACTCTGTGAGTACTAGTGGGCTGCTCTTCTATGCACTATCCCAGTTTATTCTCATATGACACATGTAAGGCAAATGATTTTTCATGAACAGAGAATGAAGAGAGATGAAGTGGGGTGGCCCAGGTGACTTCACTAATAAGGAAAACAGTAAGACACAAATCCAGGTGTTGTAGGAGAGAATTTGATGTTGCACCAGAAATGTTATAGGAAGGACTGCTCATCAGGAGATGCTCATGTGTTGTAGCTTGGATCTGGAAAGCACCCCAAAGGCTGTATGTTCCAGGCTTGTTGGTCCTTAGCTTGGTGCTCTTGGAGGTGTTGGAACTTTGGGAAAGTGGGTCTGGTAGATGAAGTCAGGCTGCTAGGATGTGCCCTTGAAGGAGATACTGGTACCCTCCCCCCTCTCTGTATCTCTCTGCTTATTACCTGCCATGAGGTGAACGTCTTCCTTCAACACAAGCTCCTAGCATGATGCACAGGCCCAAAGGCAATGAGACCAAGCCACCGTGGACTGAAACATCCAAGACTGTAAGCCAAGATAAAGAAATCCCTCCTCCCTAAAAGTTGACTAACTCAGGTATTTAGTCACAGTACTGGGAAGCCAATACATCATGTTTTCATTCATTCCACAGTCACGTGTCATTTATCATTGGGGATATGTTCTGAGAAATACAATTTCATCATTGCACAGACATTATACAATGTACTTACACAAATTAAGATGGCAACGAGGTCTCTAGGCAATATAATTTTATGGGACCACTGTCACATGAGCAGGCTGTCATTGACCAAAACACCATTACATGGGTCATGCCTATGTATGAGAAAGGAGGTCATAGGAGGAAGAAGAAGGGGAAATTAAGGAAGATATAAAAAGGAGACTTTGAACCAACCCAATTTATATTTGTCTACACAAAAGTTAGGGACTGGGGGCTGGGGCTGTAGCTCAGTGGTAGAGCGCTTGCCTAGCATGTGTGAGGCGCTGGGTTTGATCCTTAGCACCACATAAAAATAAAACAAATAAAGATATGCAAAAAAAAAAAGTTAGGGTCTGAAATATGTCTTCTATAAATGTCTCTATTTAAAAAGTGAATCTTCCACACCGTGTTGGAAGTAAAGGAGTTTGGTACACCAGTGAATTTGTAGCTAACTGGGAAAGGACCAACAAGAAACCTTAGAAAGAAACAGTCTGAACAAGCTACCCCACAAGTTCACACTTTTCACAGATATTCTAAAATGAGACAGGGACTGCATCCAAGTCTTCATGTCTGCTAACTGCCTTGGGCTTGCATCTGCTGACTGCCTTTGAGTCTTTCATTCATCCATGAGAGATTCTTACGTGTGTTCAGCTACTGAGGAATAGACTGTGGTCTAAAGAAAACAACAATGAACTTGAAGCCTGGGGACCTGAGATCAGACTTAGTTCAGCTGTTTATTAATCAAATCACTTAATAAGCGACTTTGAGTCTTAGTGTCCCCCTTTATAACATGGAGACAAGAATACCTATGTCCTCTTGAGGTTGCTGGAAAATTTTTAAAAATTCCTTGTGTATTTTGAAAACACCATCAAAATGTCTTGGCTATCATCACATACTCTTCCGAATAAAAGAATAGATTTTTGGTGATGTCAACAACATTTGCACAGATCTGTCCCATGCCAAGCATGGCATATTCCTGACTGCTCAATAACCATGCCAGTCCAGTCAGTCCATTGCTGAAGTCACCAACAGAGACATTTTCCTTCGAAGTTTAATCACCATAAAAGGAAGGGGTTGCATTTCACCCAACTCCATGGATAAAATGAGATGTTCACTGTTGTGAACATCAAGGTCAATGACCTTCATCACCGTCATGGAAAATGGAGAGCTGCTACAGAATAAAAATGCGTCTCCCCCGGGAGCTACATGTCTGTATGGAATCTGCGATGCTGTGAAAGGCTCTTGATCAACACATGCTTCCATGGCCAGAACAGGCCTTCTTCTTAGAGTAACAGCCAAGCAGACGCTCAGTGATTTCACCAACCTAACTCGGTGCTCGTGATCCACATGAGCGATGAGATACGATTAGCAAGTTATCGTTCTGGTGTTTTATTTTAAGGGCCCAGAAAGAAAATGAATGGATTAAGCTCTTTTGCATTTTTCAGTGGAATCATTTAAAAGGAATGGGTAAAAGCAAGACTGATGGCTAGAAGAAAAGGTACAGATGACGTTGCCACTTCACAGTCTATCGGCATCATTCATCTTTGCTTCCTGTCCCGAATTGTTGGCAATACTGCTGTACATGGTTAAATAGATGTTATTTATTTATGGCATTTTAGTACTGGATCCATTGACCTGAAATTTTTTTTTTAATTTATTTTATATCTGTAAAAATGACATCAGAGTCTCACCACAAAACTTCACATTGTGCTTCTTTGTAAGTTACGTTGCTTATAGCAATACCTCTGGGACGTGAGCAATGAACTAAGTGCCTCTTGTAAGAGGGGATGTCTCTGTCTTACTTCGCATCTACATTACAGTGAGCTGTACTGTAGCAAAGTTCAGAGTTTTGGGACATCCCATTAGAAATAAAGATGCTTTGCTAATTCAACTGCCTGATATTTGCAACAGTAGCGTTCGGCATTGATAACATTTTTTTTGACACACATCATTTATTCGTAACAGTTTAGCAAATATTTTTACAGTCTGAAAAAATTAATACATTAGATGTTATTGATTTGTGCATTATAGTAAAAATATTACATGAGAAATTTTACTACGATTCTGAAAAATATACACTTAGAAAGTTTAATCTTTGTTTGAAAATTATGAACTTAACATTTTAACTGTCTTCAGAACCTGGGCTTTTAATTCTTACACCTCTCCCACAGCATTGGTAATAAAGTGATTATTTTCCCATTGATGCAATAATAAAATTATAGAAGCATTCCTATGAAAATAAATTTAGCCCTGAAATGCAATTTTAAAACACATTTCAAGGGTCTGGGGTTATGGCACAATGGTAGCGTGCTCGCCTGGCATGCGTGAGGCACTGGGTTCGATCCTCAGCACCACATAAAAATAAAATATAGTCTGTCCACCTACAACTAAAAAATAAATGTTTAAAAAAAACACACTTCAAGGGGAGGGGAGGGGACATGGGGGCAGGAAAGACGGTGGAATGACATGGACATCATTGTCCTAGGTTCATGTATGACTGCACATATGGTGTGACTCTACATCATGTACAACCAGAGAAATGAAAAGTTGTGCTCCATTTGTGTATGAATGAAACTGCATTCTGCTGTCATGTATACCTAAGTAGAATAAATAATTTTTTTAAAAAACACACTTTAGAAAGAGGCACATATTTTTAATATATATTTCACAAAGATGCTCTGTGACAAATAATAGTATTCAAACTAGGTTTATAGGAAGGGAGAAGGAATTGGACTTGGGTTTGAATTCAAGCTCTACCATATACCAGGCAGGAGATTGTGAGCAAGTCATTTATTCTTGCAAAGGTAAGTTTAAAAAATTAGATTTAGGATATTTACTTTGGTCAAACATAATGGCACATGCCTATAATTCCAGATACTTGGGAGGCTGAGGCAGAAGGATTGCAACTTCAAGGCCAGCCTGGGTAATTTAGTGAGATCCTATCAAAAATTTTTTTTTATTTTACTTGCTTTATAGCATCATGTTATGGATTAAAGGGCACAATCATATCTGGTTATAATATGCTTGTAGTAAGTCCTTCTCAAATTGAATTAATGGCTAAAAATGAACTAAAAAAGCCAAGTGCTAAAATTGCCATTGATTGGCAGATTGCTGCATAAAATGTTAGCAACGATGAAAACAAAATGATTTTCAGCTTCAGAATATTTTTAAGTGCAAATCTCACACTTTTCATTCTTTTAAAAATCTTTATTGACTTTTTTCAAATTACACATATAATACAAGGCTATACGAAAATCAAACATGTCAGAAAAACATAATACAAATCATGGAAGTTACCCATAATTATCAAATCCATAATTTCTGAGCCTGGATCCAAACCAAAGTCCAATTAGGGTGATTCTCCATGCTATGTTGCCTGAAATTGTGACCGTGTGTGCCTCTCATCCTGGAATAATTATTAATAGCACCTACTTCACTCTCAAAATGTCCTGTAGAGATGATAAATAGGTGGTTCCTGGCCCACAATCCACCTCCAAAAGAAAAGTCCATTATCAATCATTAAGTGCATATACCCTCTTCATTTTTATTCTTAAAAAGAAATTTTCCCATGATTTAATTTAATTTTTCCTCTTATTTTGCAGATCGAACTTTTGTAGAAACAACACCCATATGTGTTCATTTCCCTATTAGATATTAGACTGCATAATTTTGCTTGATGTGTGTTTTGCATTTCCAAGAATGCATAGTAGTGAGTAAAAATGTAACATAATAACGCTTAATTCTAATTGTATAAGTTCCAAGAAAAAGGTAATTTTATTTGGATTCTTCTCTGTGAATCTCATCCAAGTGAACACATACACAGAAGGAAATATTCAAACAAGTGGAGTAAAAATCTCACTCGCTTAGAATCCAACATTTTGGAGTTTGAGGTAACTTGGATAGAATCTAAGTTGAAGTTTAGCCTTGGTTTTTAAGAAAGTCATTTCCTCATGACAATAAGAATAAATAAAATAAATTTTAGGGTTAAATGTGTTAAGAGATTAAATGAAAAATAAAATAAGATAAAATGTAGGGCTAACTATGCAAGAGATTAAATTCAATTTCATACAAAGGTTATAAAAGAAAAATAAGCAATATAGTAAAATTTGATTTATAGAAGATGCTTAAAACTTATTTATGTATTGCACAATTCTATAATTCAGACTATTTCTTGAATTATTAGAAGGCTTATTGAGATACCAGGGCAAATGTTGCAGATTAGCTATTCCACATCCACATCTGACTTCCTTCTCCCTTGCTACCCAAATACACTCCCAGCCTGCGTTATAGTCAGGCCCCAGCCGATTCTGGCCAAGTCCCTGCAGGGTGGAGGGGTCAGGGCAGGGTGCCAGGTCTCTTCAGATCTGCCTTCACAGAAAGTAGACAGATGTGTCAGGGGCTGCAGCTTCTTCCCCACTTCGCCTGCCTAATCATCGAGAGCTTCATCTGCCCCATGGCAAACTTGAAGGAAAGGCCACAGCTCTGCAGAGCCTCCAGTGATGACAATGTCAGGCAGCTAAACCAATACCACAGCTGTTCATTCCAAACTTCTGGCTTTGGGAGAAAAATAAATCCTTATTTGTTTTAAGCCACTTTGAGCTGGATTTTCTGTTACTTGGGGCCAAATGCATTCCAAACCAACACAACAGCTTAGCGGGGCCAGGCAACTCAGATGTCAGCACTTACTTGGAAGAAGCTAAAGCAAAACTGTATAGATGGAAGGTACCAGGCACTTTCAAACTGTCAAGGTATAGATGGAAGTCAGTGAGGCTCTCTGCAAAGGAGACTTAGGGCAACACAGGCACATAGGCACAGGTTGTTCACTACCTATGGTCAGGAATCAAACAGAAACCTTACAGAGATAAGCTGATTTTTTTTTTTTTTTTTTTTTTTTTGGTACCAGGGATTGAACTCAGGGGCACTCGACCACTGAGCCACATCCCCAGCCCTATTTTGTGTTTTATGTAGAGACAGGATCTCACTGAGTTGCTTAGTGCCTCGCCGTTGCTGAGGCTGGCTTTGAACTCGCGATTCTCCTGTCTCAGTCTCCCAAAGTGCTGACATTACAGGCATGCATCACCATGCCTGGCAGCCGATTTATTCTAAACTGATGTTTTACATCCTTCTAAGAAGTGATGTGGTTTCTCTCCATCAATAAAATAAAGAATAATTCCCTCTGAATCAAATTAGTCTATTTATTCCAATTTGGACTCTAGTATTTAATTTTGCAGTAAATATGCTCAAAACATCAGGCAAAACTGTACTCAAATATGAAAGTCAAACCTATTCAGATGTGATTTTTAAATTATTAACAGTTGTTTCACAGGGTTGTGTTTACAAACACAAGCCCAGGCATTGGGATGCCCAGTTACCAATCCTAGCTAGACCACTTACCGACACTAAGAACATGAACTTGAACTTCTGTACCTCACTTTTTCATCTGAAAACAGAGAGGAATCAGAGCACTCCCTAGTAGAGTAAGTATAACAAATAACTGAGATGCACAGTGTTTGAAACAGCAACTGGATGATGTTTAAACAGTGCCTCAGACAGTGGACCACAATATCAGGCTTTCTTGTGGGTATTTAAAAGTCAATTTGGCTTTTTACATACATATAGATTATACATGCATGTGTGTGTGTCTATCTATGTAAAAATGTACGTGGGCAAGCCCTCGTGTTGTACTTTGTATTTTCAAATAAAACATGGAATGATGTTTCAATTTCATTTTAAAAGTCCTTAAATGGCCCAAAAAGCCCTGGTGAACAAGTTCTCCCTCTTTTGCTTCTAGTAAAAAAAGGAAAGTTCTGCGTCAAAGCTCATATAGTTCAGGTTTATGGAATAAAACTCTAAAAATTGTTTTTTTGTTGTTGTTCTTTTTTTTTTTTTTTGTATGGGAAATTGAACCCAGGGCTTCACACATGCTACACAAGTGTCTGCCACTGAGCCACACCTCCAGTCTCTTTTCATGAGAACTTGAAGAATGAGGACCCTTCTTCCAAGCCTTTCCAGGCCAGCCTTCTTGGGTATCAGTTATGAATGTTTCTCCACACAATCAATTAGCAAAAATATGTTTTGAGTTTCATTTGGTTGGCTTTTGCCTTTTTATCCTCTCCCTACTCACCAAATATTGCACCTTGCTGTAGTTTGGATCATAAATGTCCTTCCAAGGTCCATGTGTTGAAGGCTTAGTCCTCAGCCTGCAGGGCTATTGGGAAGCAGCAGACCTTTTCAGAGATGGGGTCTAGTGGGAGGTTTGTTAGAGCACTGGAGGCCTGCCTTTGAAGGGAATTGTGGACCCCCATCTCTTCCTCTTCTCTCTTTGGTTCCTGCTGAGGAACTTCCACGCACTCCTGCCTCTATGTGCTGCCTCTCCACAGGCCCCAAAGCAACAGGGCCAACTGACAATGAACTGAAACCTCCAAACTGTGAGCCAAAATAAGACTTTCTTCTTTTTAATTATCTAAGGTATTTCGTTACAGTAATGGAAAGCTGACTAACGCCACCCCTGTCTCTCCAGGTCTTCATTTCTTACCGTTTCTGTCTCAATGCATGAACAGCTCTTTGGCACCTATTATGGTTTGGATATGAGGTGTCCCCCAAAAGTTCCCATGTTACTGCAGGAAGAGTCAGAGGTGAAAGGACTACATTAGGAGAGTGCACACCTAATCAGTCCACCTAATTGGAATGGACTAACTGGGTGGTAACTGTAGGCGGGTAGGACATGCCCTGGATGGGTGCATCTTCCCTGCAATCCCTTCTGCAGCCTCCTCTTCCTTTCTGCTTCTGGACCCTCTGTGAGCTTAGCAGCTGTCCTCTGCCACACTCTTCAGCCATGATGCTCCATCTCACCTCTGGCCCAAAGCAATGGAATTGGCCGAGCACAGACCGAACCTCTGAAACGGTGAGCTGAAATAAACTGTTCCTCCCTGCAGTTGTCCTTGGCAGGTATTTTGGTCACAGTGAGTGACAAGCACAGTACCTCTTTAGCCTTTTGCTCTTCTGGAGGCTTATAGGTTGCTCCTTGAGCTTTGGCTTGTCTATGAACGCAGGCATGGACCAAGCTTGATCTAAGCTTCCCATTTTCTTCTTTAGTCTCAGAGTCTAGTCTTTCCTCATTCTTAACAGCTTGTTCCAAACGGGCAGCTCCTCTCCATCTCCCCTCCCAAGCACTGTGCCCTTCGGGTACCCTCTCCTCAGTGTTCCAGGCTCCCCCACATCCTTCCCCCACCCCAGGGCTTAGCATCCCAAGCGCCTCCCCTGTGCGATCAATATCTTCCAAATTGCCTTCCTGCTGCAGCTGCAGCTGCTCCTCAGCCGTGGCCAGTGCTGGTCTAAAAGACCTGTCCCCTCGCTGGCTTGCCGATCTCCCACATTAAGAGGTTGTCATCGTCACGTTCCCTTGTCAGCAACATGGTGCGTGAATCAGATATTTCCTTTTACTCTTTCATCTTGGCAGCACATAGAATTAGCATCTAATGGCACAGAGGCAAAAAGTTAATGGAAATTTAATTGAAAAAACTACCATCCCAGCAGGAATTGAACCCAGTGGCCTTAACAGGAGGTAGATATTCCAACCACGAAGCTTTGGAGTTTTGTTTAGCATACTTGGATGGAGATCGGTATCACCTTGGTAAACAGATAATTCCCATATTTTCCCAGTATTACTTTGGTCAACAAAATGAAGAAAGGAATGGATTCCAATTTAAATGTCAAGGCTATCTACTGTAAGGATTCTGGGCTGGGCAGTTTTAATGAAAATAGGATTTAATTTCCTGTAAATGTTTGAGTTCTTCAACCCTAATATATAGAAAAGATGAATATTTATACACATGAAATGCACCTCCCTCTCAGAATAGCAGTTAGCCAGCCACACCCAAAGGAACTCTGGGAGAATATTTTTTTGAGATTATGAGTCACATCTTAGATTTTTCAAGCAGAAATGACATTGTCTGAATATTTTTGTCCCTTCCTTCTTTCATATTTTCCTCTAGTAGCTTAAGTCATATGAAAAAAAATGAGCCCAGTGTATAGTTTTGGTGATCCAATATGATAGAAGCCTGAAGGAATTTAAACCACTGAGCTGTTATGATGTTTTCATTTTTTAATTAAGTAAGTAAACTTAATCAATGTTTTATATCCAGATTAACCTAAAGCTTCCACCCAATCTGCAGTATTTAGGCTGAAGTTTCCTGAAAAATATAAGAGCATTCAAGAACAGAGTTGAGAGCAAAGTCTACCCTCACTCTTCAATGGATTTTTGCATGTTAGAGCATTTTGTTCTTGGCTGTATGCATTACAGAATGCAATCTTATCCACATTAACACTCAAAACATTCAAAAATGGTAAAAGATTCACCAAAGGAAACCTCCTATTGAAAATACTACAAGTATAAAAACCCAAGCAAACAATGGGTGAATACTTCTCTCACACTTAGATAAGCTCTGTATCACTCACATTAAAATGTTAAAAATGGCCTGTAATCCCAGCACTTAGGGAGGCTGAGACAGGAGAATCGCGAGTTCAAAGCCAACCTCAGCAAGGGCGAGGCGCTAAGCAACTCAGTGAGACCCTGTCTCTACATAAAACACAAAATAGGGCTGGGGATGTGGCTCAGTGGTCGAGTGCCCCTGAGTTCAATCCCCGGTACCAAAAAAAAAAAAAAAGTTAAAAATGAAGTTTTCACTTTGAAAAGTCAAAAAAAGCCCTCAATGTTTGGTTAAAACGTATCATAAGGGTTCATATCATGATCACTAATGATGCACTTTGAATCTGGTATCTATTATGGCCTCAGATATTAGCTAGTGATGCTATGAAATCATCCTGATTAGGGCGACATCAAAAGAAAAGCATACAGAACTTGAAAGCCAATGTCTGCAGCATTTCTATGCTCAATGTCCAGCAGCTGACTGGTCCCGATTGACAAACCTTGACTAAACTCAATGACAAATATTTAAGTATCTATTTTTGTGAAAGCAAAATGATTTATCAAATAAAAATCAAGTTTCTGAAGTATTTTCATTTTATATTTATTTCATTATATTGAGAGGTATGCTAAAAAAAATGTACGAATGGAGACGTTGGATGTAAAAAGTTTCTTGTTCTCTGCTCTAGTGAGGATGTGGTAGCAGAAATTTTTTCCAGACATCTGGATCTCTTCATTTGTCCTGAGAACTTTTTTTATGGCGATTTGTTTTAATGTCTGTAGATCTAAAGGTAAATCCCTGGCCTTTCTGCACAGCTGATTCATTTGGCTTAGTGGTTAACAGTCTATGTGGACTCAGGTAGAACTATGTGGACTCCCCACTCCACTATTTGCTCACGGAGAGATTTTGGAAAGTCATTTAATCTCTCTGAGCCTTCAGTTTTCCCATCTGCAAGACAGAATGGCAATACTTATCTATAGATTGAAACAAAGTAAATAAACATTTAGCACAGGGCTTGGGCCCATGGTAGGCGTCCAGTAACTGTGCCTGTGAGCTATAAGAGTCCTCACTATGGCTACTGTCAGGCAATCAGCTTAACTACTTCCTCCTCCTCCTCCTCCTCCTCCTCCTTCTTTTTGGTACCAGGGATTGAACTCAGGGGCACTCAACCACTGAGCCACGTCCCCAGCCCTATTTTGTGTTTTATGTAGAGACAGGGTCTCACTGAGTTGCTTAGCACTTCATCGTTGCGCCTTATCGTGATTCTCCTGTCTCAGACTCCCTAAGTGCTGGGATTACAGGCATGCGCCACCGTGTCCAGCTCCTTCTTGCTTTTGATCACACGCCTCCTGAACTCCTTTCTCATCAGCTATACAAGGTCAAATATCTGCTTTGCGGTGCATGGAAATACTACCTGCGCCATGATTTCTAGAATTCTGCCCAACTAGAAACACCTTTCTCTCTTCTTCACATGCAAATATCACAATATCTGTGTCTCTCTTGTCAAGCGCAGTCTTCTGTCTGAGTATAACGTGTGTGGCACATGCACGAACCACTGGTATATATGTCACACTCCGTCCTGGAGAGAGGGCCTTGAGGATGTAGGTCACTTCCTATTCATACATGTCCTTCCCAAAGCACTCAGTATCAAGCCTGTCCTTAGTAACAATCAATCAACATGAGTTGAATTCATTAATTAATATTTCTGTCCACTCAGTGCAAAATGTCTGCTTGAAGGCAAAGGCCAGCAATGCGGAGGGTCATTGGGTAATCAATACTTCAACCTTCCTGTCTCCAATCCTTATCACATGTTACAGTAAATAAGGTGACACAGTGCTTATCTAGACATGAATGTAAAACTTCTCCTGTCCTCCCTCCCAGCCATTGACTTGACAACTTCGGAGAAGTCATTACCCATCCTGGGTATTAGTACCCTCATCCTCCTAGGAAGCTGAGTCAAACACCTAAAACCTCATGTCTCACCTCAGACAAAGCAGTGCACCACCCAAGATGACAGTGTAGGGGGAAGGAAAAAAAGCATCAAAGCCACAGGCAGAGCAAATAGGAGGCAGGGCCCCTCCATCAAAGTGGAAAGCCAGAAACCAACAGGAGGATGTATGTGAGGAGCACAGGCTTGGTTAAATCTAAGGTCAAGCCCAGGGTCAAACCCACCAGGCCAAGTACAAGACCTCCCAACAGAGCCTGAAGCATGAAGGACATCCAGCAGTGTGTAGTGGAGCACAGACAACTAAACAAGTACAAGAACAGAACATAGTCCACATCAGGTAGCTCAGTAGAGGCAAATTTAATATGGGGACCTGCCACAAAGGTGTTAGAAGAGCTTTAAAAAATTGTTCGGTATGTGAGATCATGCATATGTTAACTAGCTTCATTTGGACAGTTCACAATGTGTGCCCGTATCAAAACACCATGTGTTACACCATGACTATACACACATTTTTACCTGTATAAACCCAAGTGGGACTGTAAACCAATCCAGAGATTAGCAATGGCTAGAAGCCACTACCCCTTCTAAGTGAGGAAATAAAAGGAGGAGATGATGTCACCAGTGACCAGGGCTGGGATGCCCAGCAGGAAGGACTGCCCAGCAGGAACTAGAAGCAGAGATGAAACCCAGCTACCCCCAAGCAGAAAACTAGAGGGAGAAATACCTTGACCTCTTTCTCTCCTGGTTTTTAATGACTCTTATTGGCCAACCTAGCTATAAAACTCTGTCAAGTTTGCCCAGGTACGTGGTCTGTTTGGTCAGCACCATGCAGTATAAAACAGCAGGAAAGCAGGCTGGGATTGTAGCTCAGTGGTAAAGTGCTTGCCTCACATGTGTGAGGCACTGGGTTCGATCCTCAGCACCACATAAAAAGAAATAAAGATATTGTGTCCATCTACAACTAAAAAAAAATATTAAAAAAAAAAAAACAGCAGGAAAGGGCTGGGGCTGGGGCTGGGGCTGGGGCTCAGTGGTAGAGTGCTTGCCTGGCATGCATGAGTCACTGGGTTCGATCCTCAGCACCACATAAAAATAAATAAATAAAATAAAGATATTGCGTCCATCTACAACTAAAAAAAAAAATATTTACAAGAAAACAGCAGGAAATATGAGAAAAGTCTCTGAGAGCAAATAGACAACTAACCAACCAGATGGCCTTGGCGCTAGCTTCACAGATAATTTTTCCAGAGTGGATTCCTCCTGGTCTGTGATTTCTTTGAAGTCCCTAATTCCAGCTGCTGCCATCAAACTTTGCTCTGAAGTACTGATGTTTTGGAGTAACGAAGAGGATATCTGCTAACAAATGCCCAGATAAAATGAGGTTGAGATAGAAAGACCTTGATACAGAACACTCACTTGTGGGAGTTCCAGAATTCTTCCCCAGATGCTTTGCAACATATTCTTCACTTGCTCCCAGCTGGTGATTTCCTGGTGCAACACATCCCCAGACTGGAACACCAGTCCTTCTTTTCCAAAAGGTCTTGGATCTCATGAGCTTAGAAAATGAAACATCCACTGTAAACTACCAGTTTAGCAGTAACAATAACTCACATTCCAGTAATACATTGATCTTTCCAACAAAAACATGAAGTTCATCAGTGTACTTTTCCAGTAGTGAGCACTAAAAGGAAACAAGCTTCCTTCTCTTTTTTTATATGTCACAATGACATTCATGACTTGGAGCCAGCATCAGTGCAAACACACAAAAAATGACACCACAAGCAGGTGTAGCTTACACAAATTTCACTATATTCACTCAGGGAAGAAGGGTAGGGAAAGAAAGAGATGGAGGGGCATGCAGAGTGGAGAGAAGAAAAAGGAGAAATCTTCCAGTTGTCTGGACATTTCTATCAGCAAGCAAATGTCCCACCTGGAGTGAGCAGGAGAGGAGAGATATGAGTTGCTCTGCCCTTAATCGATCATCATTCTTGCTTATCTCTTGGAGTTTCTTGGTGAGATGCTAATGTCCAAAGAAAGATATGGCACTATAAAATTAAAGGCTGTTTATGTAGTCATGACAACATGCATATTATTGTATGTCCTGATAGTGATGGATGATATGTAAACTAGGCATGCTGCACTAAAAGGCACCAAGATTCACTATTCATGCTGATATCACAATAAAGTCCTCCAGTGTGGCTCATTCCAGTGCATATACCCTGGGACTGAAGATTCAACTGGGATGTTGATCATGGTGCAGGAATAGGAAGAAAGGAGTTTCACAATCTACTAAAACGAGAGGGGGCGGGGATTGACAGAGACAGAAAGGTAACTGCTGAATATGGCAGTAGTTGCAGGATTTATCCTCATAAGTTATTTTTCTTCATAGACTATCCCCAAAATACCCAGATAGCACTTTGAGATTTTCCTTATGACTAAACCAGTTATAATCATCCCCCTGTATCCACAAGAGGTCCATCTGAAGACCCTCAGTGGATGCCTGAAGCATGAATAATAAACTCTACATTCACTATACTTTTCCCTTTACACACATCCATGATAAACTTTAATTTATAAATTAGGCATAATAAGAGATAGCAATAGCTAATAATAAAATAGAACAATTAGGACAATATTCTATAATAAAAGCTAGATGACTGTGATCTTGCTATTTCTCAAAATACTTCACTGTTCTTTCAGCACTTAATGAAAGCACTTTACAGCTTCTCCTTGGTGTATCTGAATTGCGAGCATCACTACCCTTGTGTTTTGGGGCCACAATTTAGTAAAATGAAGGATACTTCGACACAAGCACTATTATACCACAACAGTGAATCTGATAACTGAGATGGCTACTCAGCGATTAACGGGCAGGTAAATTATACAGTGTGGATACACTGGACAAAAGGATAATTCACGCACCAGAAAGCATGGAGTCAATGGCTTGAAATTTTTGTCATGCTACTCAGAACAATGTACAATTTGAAACTGATGTACTGACCAGATATGGTGGCACATACTTGTAATCCCAGATTCTCAAAAACCTAAGGCCAAAGAATGATAAGTTTGAGGCTTGCCTGGACAAATTAGCAAGAACTTGTTTCAAAAAATAAAAAATAAGAAGACCTGAGGATATTGTTCAGTGGTAGAACACATGCACAATGCTCTGGGATTAAACCCCAGTACCACACATACACACACATACAAAAATGTTTATTTCCAGAATTTTCCATTTAATATTTTCTGACCACAGGTGACTATAGATAACTGAAGCTACAGATCAGGAGGAAATGCTATACTTCCTTTTCTGTGTCTCGGTTATCCCTCTCATAAAATAGGAGCATGATATCTGCATCTTTCTTATTATCACAAAAGAATACAAGGGGATTAGATTCAATTACTAGGCAATGTACTCTCCAATGCTGCAAGATTTAACTTTCTAGAGAATCCAAGAAAGCAGCTAAATTCTTGATTGGAATAACCTATCTTAGGTCAGTTCACCTCAAAAACGGACAGACTTTGAAGTGTTGGGACCACTTCCGAGAGTGTGAATGTTACTTTGAACAAAACACACCCAAGTGATACTCTGACTCAATCCAATGTATCAGGAGAAAATTTTTCCCAGCCTTTATTCAAATTGTAAAAGCTTCATCTGATGTGTTTCAGTTTCCTAATCTCAACAGCATAATATGCAAAATACATAAACAAACAACCAACTAAACTGGAAAAATCTTGCATGACTGCCTTCCATCTGAAAAGTTGCCATTCCTAACAAACCTGGTAGCATGTATGTCTCCGGAGCTCCCACCCCCTGCCAGGCCGTACTGCTCTCTAATTTGCCAGGTCAGTGCTGAGAAGGAACTAAAACCACAAAGGACCAAAAAGCAAATATTTTTGCCCAAAGCTAATGTAGCAAATTACATGTGAGATCTAAACTTCAAGAACCTTTTAAATGGTGCAAGTCTACACAAACACACGGCATCCAGTTTGCCAAGACTTAAAAACCAAATTAAATCTCAGTTGCGTTCCACTGGGGGATTTATAGAACTGGTTAAAATGAGGTTCTGCTCTCAGGGAGACTACCGGTTTCCCTGTCCTTTAGGTAAGTGGTTTCTCTCTCTCTGGACTTTAATTTGCCTGTCTGTGAAGCCAACAAGCTGCCCTGAGCTCCCAGGAACAGTGTAGGCAGGGTGCTCCGAGCTCCATGCAAAACAGATGTCACAATCAGAAATGCACCTACAATGTTTTCTGGCAAGTTTCAATTACCCTAACCGGGCCACCATGTGTCACTGCTCAGTCCTTCAACTGCAAAAAGGCACAAGTAGGAGCTGAAGCCAAGTCCTCTTTCCACCTTGAGCCATGCTGCTCCGCACTGAAGGAAGCCACCCTCCACACATAGGTGCTATCTGCCTCATTGCCCGGAGGTTTGATCCCCTCAGAGGGCCCTGTGTCCTTGTTCTTTTATAGATCCCCAATAGTGGCCTGATTCTTTACTAGGAATGGAGCAACTCTCAGAGCCAATGCCGTTTTGCAGAAGGCCAGATGAGGGACACATCTGCAAACAGCTGCTTTGGAGGGAGTTCTCGCCTGGACAAGCATTTCTGGTCAGAAAGTTGGAAGCGATCAGATGGACTGGATTGCGGGCTGCCTTTGCATCCTGGCTACGTTGCTGAGCATTCGACCAGATTCTGTTTCCTGCTTCTTCCCGAGAAGCAGTATGGATGAAACTGAAGAAGCTCATTTAGAGAAAGTAAGTGCAATAGGGAAAGTGGCCGTGGCAGAGTTGCATCAGGAAGCCTTGGAGTTAATCCACTGCATCTGGCTTCGCTTTGCTCACGCATTGGTGAGCAAATTGGTGAGCAGACAGCGGTGGTGGTTAGTTTTTGAGCACTTGGGGGCAATGTATTTTTGAAGTCAATGGGTGCCATCATTCCTGCGTCATTTTCGCTTCTGACTAAAGGCTTAGATTTCAAGCTGACTTTTGATGATAGTTTTCAACCCTCTCTCTTGGTGGGGAGATGAGTCACTGTGAATGATTGATCCCATGTTTTCACAGAGCCTGTGGCTCCAGAGGTCACCTTGATAAACCATGCTAATAGACTCTCATCCTGTGCCTGAGAGGATCAACAAGAAGCTGACACCAAGAGAAGGCTCAGTGACCTACTCCAGATTTAAGCATAGGCAATGAGAAAAACCTCAGTGCACACAAAATCTACTGACCAGTCATAACTGGCATGCTAATTGACATTTGGGGCTATTGACCAACTTTTCTTTTCTTTTTTTAATTACCATAGATTCTGAATGTTTCTGAGAAGGGAGAATGAGGAGATAGAGATCGAGCAAAGGTACTTCTCACTTCCTAACATAAACCATTACCAGGAAACTGGAATTCGCATTTATACCTTTGACAATGAGTCACTTTTGCCATCTCTTTTCTGTACTTTCCTAATTTTCCACAATAAGAGTGTTTCTAATAAGCAGGAAGAAGACAAATGCACCCCTCGTTATTTAAATTTATTTGATTCCTAAGTTTTGATAGGGATTGTTTGAACAGTGACTCTGAAGAGTTGCTTCCTGAGTTTCAGAAAACAAGAATTGAGATTTCAAGAGCAACACATACATCTGAGTCAATCTGGCATCTGAGTTTCAAGAGAAAAGATTTGAATGATAAAAAGTCAAACAGTAAGAGATACCTCTATCAAACTTTTGAGGACACTTTCCCCCTTCTGCCCACATAAAGCACCAAATCATAGCCCAATGGACAATTTTGCAATGTCTGTGTGGGACAAAGTTTTCCACCACAGTACTTTCATATGGAAAAGCTTTATATTCATTTTGGTTGCTTCCTAAAGTAAGGAAGTTTCCAGGGCTCTTTGTAGAAGCAAAGAAAATAAAGACAGATAGGGCAGGTTTCTTTGCCAATTTACAGAATAGAAATGCTTAAGTGAGGATCCATTTTTAATTTCAACCTATGTCCTCCTGGCTACTCTGTCAATGAGGTAAAAATCTGAGAGCTACAGGAAAAATGTTAGGCAAATATGAAGCAATGCTTCTCAGCCTCAGCCCACCGAGTCTGCATTGCGCTTTAGAAAATTAAATTAGAGAAAAGAAAATCCTGGCCAAACCCGCCTGCCCTGTGCCCGGGAACTGAACTTCATTCTACGTATGATACTGAAGAGGAAATATCATAGTTGTCAAATGAGCATAGTGTTGCTAATATACCTCCAGGAAAGGTGGAACCAGAGAGGAAAAACTGTATTAAGTACAGAAAATAAGAATTAAGTACAGAAAAACTGTGTTAAGTACAGAGTGAAAGGTGAGACAGAATTGGAAATTTGTTTCCTTTTGTTAGTATCTTCCAGCGATCTCTGGGCGTGTCGCCTGCTTGGTCTGATTTTACTTGGAAGCACGAATCAGGAACCGTGTGGTCTCGACTGTCTCTGGGGCTGGCGGAGTTCAGAGTTTCCCACAGCATCATCGTGGGCACTCTCTGGGGCCCTGACGAGGGCCGCCCACTTCTCTCCCAGCAAAGGGCCACATTACTCAGCGCACAGCAACCCCTGACTCAGCGCCTGACTCTCACTGACCCGCATCAGGGCCAGTGAGAACCTAGAAGAGAAAGATCCCAACTGGCCTCAAAGGACAGCTGAGACTTTCCAAATGGCCCCACCTCATGATGTGAGCTCCTTCTCTCACTGTGCTTAAAGTGGCAAAATTAGCAGCTTACAGAAAACACCAGCTTGGTTCAGGTTAACAGGACTCAATGCTCCAAACCCCCAGCCACAGACCTCAGCAGACCTGAGGATCTCATCTAGTGAAGGATGAGAAGACAGGAGAGACCTGGGGGAAAGGGACAAGGCTATGCACAGGACCAGGGCACACCCTGAAATGCACAAGCTCCTCCCAGAAGCTAATTTAGAAAAAGAGTAGCCCTCACTTCAGAAACTCACCACTCACCTTCACAAGGCTCCATCAAAAAGGTGTTGCTGTCCCCACTGTACAGATGAAAAAATTGAGGCTGAAAGGTTAGGTGACCTGCCCAAGATCTCATGCTTAGAAAATGAGGGTGCTGTTTCCCAGCTGCCATTTCTACTTTTCAACCTCCATAAAATCTTTATCCAAATATTAGCCAAATGATGGTCAATGAATCTGGGCAGAAAACAATAAGAATCCAAAGAAACGTGGAGAAGAGCTCATTCTAAGATGGCCTCAGCTTGCTTCTTACCACTATTGTGTCCCTCATGCTGTTGATGAATTAACTTCCTTAATGTAGAGAAGTACTAAAGCCAGCGTTGAATGCTCTGCTTCCTTCCCAAATCATCTCCTCTGGCTTCTGTTATTGTTCTTCCTTCAGCTCATCCACATGTGGGCCACCAAGAGCGCCCCAGGACCTCATCAGCATAATGCACTCCATCTCAACCACGGTACGCTCGCCCAGCCAGCGTCCTCGCCTTCCGGAGCCTGCCAGCTTCATCTTTCATGGAAGACTTCATCCTCAGGACACTCTGTCCTGACCTCTTGAATCCCAGAACAGCTAAGGAAGGAAGGGACCCCCACCCTCAGACCGGGCCCACCACAGCCCTCATTTTCCTAAGTGGAAAGTCAGAGTTAAGAGTTTTTAAGAGTTAAGGCATGCTTTTTAGTTTCAAATATGGCACAATTAACTAAAGTCACAGAAGCTCTGTCTTGCCACAGAAGCATTGTCTTGCCACCACCCAGAAACAGCTTGGCCCTGGTACGACCCTGGTGTTTGTTCCTCCAGCCACCCCCGAGTGCTTCCCCAGCATGGCTGGTGGAGGGCTTCTCATCTGGTCTTAGGACCCAATGCTGGATGAAGACCGGTCTCCTTTTGTACCAAGTAGTCAGAGGCCTTCTCTGTAAGCTTCAGCCTCAAGTCTGCTTCACCTAATCTGCAGCCCTGCCTCCTGCCTCCCCCCTTGCAAGTCCCCACCCTAAGGCTCATCTCCTCTCTGAAGTCAGCCCTGGTGTTCCCTTCCTCCTCTGAGGTCCAGAAGCACCTCTTGTTTGTATAATTCATTTGCTTTTAAGGCCCATTGCCAAGTCTTCCTTATCATTTTTCCTTTGAATCTTCTAATATTTTAAATTGTGCAAACAGTCTGGCTTCTCTCTTTTTATGAACATATCCCGGCTACTCGACCAGACTGGGCATCTGCCAAGGCCCTGTCCTTTCCCATCTGCTCCTCTTGCTCTCCACCGACTCCCTTGGAGAGATTTCAGCCACTAGCATAATGCCACGCATCTCTACATTGTCTTGCCACCAAACCCTTGCCACCATTGGGTGCCACTGGCCTTGAGGTCCTTCCTCCTTCTCCTTATCAACCCAAAGCCCCCACCCCACCCCAGGCTGCCTCAAATCCTCCAAAAAATATGGGTCAATGATTATCTGTTCCTTCTCCATGTTTCTATAGCACTGCTGTCTATACAGGCATTTTAATGCTTATATAACAGTTGTCCTATGGTGTCTGTAGCCTATTTCCCCTAAAACAATGGGAGCTTTCTGAAGGCAGCAACCAAGCCCTCAGCCTCATGTCTCTTAGTACAGTGCTAGGTATCCTGAGGGGCTTTTTCATTACCTGCTACCTGTGTGCGTTCTAGATTTTTAAGAGTTAAGGCATGATTTTTTAGTTTCAAATATGGCACCATTAAGTAAAGTCACAGAAGCTCTAAGCTGAGCAAACACTAGAGCCAAAACTGAGCAAATTCTAAATGCTTAGAGTGAAGGCTTCTTTCACAGGGCACCAAGTTCAATGATAGTGCAGACAGACCCCAACGTCACGGGGTTGTCCTGTTTCATTATTGGAGAGCAAAAACACACCACCTTGAAAGAGCTGCCTGGATCAAGAATTCAGCCCTCATTTTCCTAAGTGGAAAGTTGCATGTGGCCAAGCAAAGCTGACCTGATGAAAGCCAGTGTGTTCAGCTTCCTTTCAAATCAGCAGCCTAATTGCCACTAGCATTTAACATGGCACCAGTCACACCTGCGTTCTGGGGCCAAGAACATGGGCCAGCTCAGCACCTTCTGAAACCCGAGTGGCTGAGGTCCAAGGCAAACAAGATTGAACAGATGGATCCCAGCAGCGAGAACCTGGCAGTAGCCGCAGTAATCCAGGGGCTCACCCACAATCCAACGGGCAGGGCGCAGCCTGCAAGTGCGCCAGGTTCAAGGTCAATTCAGCCTTCAGCCCTCTGCAGCTAGGTCTCCAGCTTAGCTGATGGGAAGAAATTCTTCTCTTACTTCTTCCTGGTCTGAAAACATGGCTCCTGGATTCAAGAGCCAAGCCCCATCTTAGAATTGAGATGCGGCAATCCACCCAACAGACCCATCCTCGGAGACAGACTCCACACAGATAACAACGAAAAGCCAACAACCCGTGAGCCCCGGCTCTTCATTATGAATTAAGCGCAGAGGAGCAGGTAACCACTTAGGATTTTCCAGAATGTTCTCAGGATGGTATTCTAATAAGACAGGTCATTGATGCCTGTCAGATCAAAAGCCATCAGAGTGGAATTGAAGATAAAGTTGAAATGCCATAGATTCAGCAGCTTCTAAATTACCTTGCAAGTTTTTTTTTTTTTTTTCAGGTCCAACAATAGGTACTTGAATAAAGGAGAAAAAAATATTATTCATTTTTCAGAAATTTGGCGGGGATGGTTTGCTGCTGGCATTGCCAATCCTGATGTCTCTCACACAGTGTAGAAATCACCCATAACCATTCTCCTATGAGGCCAGCATCCTGTTTAGAATTCTTCCTGCAGCCCTAGACTTGGTCTGGGACAGTCTTAATCCTGAGAGTTTGGAACTTGGATTCATTTATTAATTCAACAAATATTTGTGAGGCATGTTGCATGTGCCAGACACTGCTATAATACCTGGGATGTGTCGATCACGAAGGTAGGAGAAGTTTGCTCTCTCTGGGAGCTTATACTCTAGTCTGAGGAGACAGGAAATTAACAAATAAGCAAGCAAATATATATACTATCAGGTGATACTATGGTTTGGATCTTGACTGTGCCTCAAAGGCAATGTGTTGAAGGCTTTTGCTCTGGTGGTACTATTGGGAGATGGTGGAACCTTTAGGAAGTGGGGCCTAGTTAGGTCATTGAGGGTGTGCCATCCAGGGGGGTACTGGGATTTGGCCCCTCTTCTCTCTTTGCTTTCCACTGCCAGGAGGTGAACAGCTTCCTGCACCACACATGATGTGCAGCCTGGTCAGAGGCCCAAAAGCAATAGGCCAAAAAAAAAAAAAAAACATGGACTAAAACCTCTAAACCATCAATCAAATAAGACTATCCATCTTATTAGTTGATTATCTCAGGTATTTTATTACAATAACAGAAAAACTGCTAATGCAGAAGGTGCTAAAAGAGAAGATGAAGCAGATTAAGGACAGGAATTGCCCAGGAGTAGAGAGCATGTGGATTATGTAGGGTGTTCATGGAACGTCTCATAGGAGAGTTGACATTTCAGGGAGATCCAAAGCAGGGAGACCAGAAGAAAAGCCTGCAAAATTGTGGGGCGGTTTCTCAGGCAAAGGGATCACAAAAGCTGAAGCCCTGAGGTGGGAGAGGGGTTGGTGGATTTGAAGAACAGCAAGGGCCAGGCGGGCTAGAAGAAAAGGAGCATGGGGGAAAGAGAAAGGTGCTGGGACAGAAGAGGAGAGAAGCCAGGTCATGTATGACCTTAAGCACTTTGGCTTTGAGTCAGCACCTCAGATAGAGCCCAGTCAGGAGACAAGAGTCACACCAGTTATTTCAATAGGCTAATTTAACACAAAGAACTGTTACCGAGGAATCAAGTCACCAGCCAGGTAACTGAAAGGGTAAGAAGAGAACACCAAGGTATCTTGGGGACAGCAACTGTGGGAAGCTGCCTCCATCCTCAGGGCTGGGAACAAGGGGAAGGTGTGGGGTTATCCAAACCCAGGAGTTCAGAAGAGAGTCCCCTGAGGCTGAAGCCAGACCTCAAAGAGGAGCTGATGGTAGCTGGTGCGGGTGTCCCTGAAGAGGCTGAAGGAGGCTGGCTCCACGGGATGGGGAGAGCTGCTCAGTGCAATGAATGACAGCTACAGGGAGAACTGCCACTGCCCAGTGACATTCAAGCAGGCTCAGAAGGCACCGTGGCTGGGAGTAAGATCTGGGGTCCAAAGACATAGGTTTAATTCCAATTGTACCAACAGGAAAGCCACAGGAGACAAAACAGGAAGAAACAGGACCCTCTCCCCGCTCCAGCAGCATGTGCTCCCTCTAGCGCCCCCTACTGACCGAGTCCAAGCGGGAACCCGCTGACAAAGGAGAAATGAGGTTTTGAGGGGCGCAACCCCAGCAACGTAAAACCCAGTATGGAAGGGTGGATTTGGAGCTGAGAGGCAGTGAGTTAATGACTAACACCCTCTGAGCAAGACAAGAAGGTTCCAAAGGGTTTTGAACAGAGGAGTGACGCAGGCTGACTCGCAGTGGCAGCCAGGAGGAGGGCCGGAATTGTGGAGGTGGTAAGAGGTGGCAGAATCTGGTTACAAGAGTCCCCTTGGATTTGCTGATGACGTGCATGTGGACACGAAAGAAAGAGGACTCAAAGGTGACTCCCACACTTAGCCCTGAGTAAGTGAATGGAGACAACTGCCCAAAGCCAGGGATGAATGAGCGGGATCGTGCTTCTGAGGGGAGGGGCTCTGGGTAGGGTTAGGTTTGAGGCATCTGTTGGCAACTCAAGTGAGGACTGTGGTAGACAGCAGCCCACCTGAGCCTGGGAGGGTCTGGGAGAGAGATTGGCTCACCATACAGATGGACAGGAAAGCCACACGATTGGAAGCATCGCACATGGCTCAGATGGCACAATGGCTAGGAGTAAGATCTGGAGTCCAGAAGATGTAGATTTGAATCCCAATTGTACCAGTGCAGGGTCCACCCAGGTAGGTCCTCACCACTCTCTGCCTGGATCCCCTCCTCTGTAGCATGGGGAGGATAATCATATCGACTACATTAGTCCCATGTGGAGATTAAATGTAGTCATGTAAGGAAACCCCTTACATCAGTACTTGACATGAATTCTTAAAATATGGACATTGTTGAGGCTTGGAACTAGCTTAATGGTACAGTGCTTGCCTAGCCTGTGCAAAGTCCTGGGTCATTATTATTAGTCACGGATGACCAGAGCCCAGGCTTGGAAGACCTAAAAGCAAAGAGAACTGAATTGTACTCCAATGACAATTTATTCATTGCAGAAGATACAGCAGCATCTTATGTAAAATAGGCTTATAAACCAGGTCTTTGAACCAATGTGGCTTTCCTTTCATTACACACTCATTTTAAGTACTCAAGTGGTTTTTATGGGACCAGCTCTCTAGACCTGAACCTGTAGCAAGCCCACCCTTAGCTCGAGGGAGGGGGGTTATTTGTCCTGCTCGCTGAGAACAAGGAATGCCACAAGGGAAGCCAGGGTACCTGCTACTGTGTCTGGGGACTGAGATGGAGAACTGACAGCCAGAACGGATGACGAAGAACAAACAAATCCACAAAAGGGCCCCTACAAGGACATTGCCAACAAATCCTTTAAAATACCAAAACTGAGTTTGCAGGGCAAGCCCAAGATAGGAGCAGAGTTCTTGCCTCAGGACAAACCACTGGGACATCTGTGTTGCCTGTCACGCGCGTGCTGGGTGAGCCACGAATGAGTCAAGAATGAGCACTGCACAGTGACAGCTCAGGGCCCCCACGCACCAGGCACCACCCGCTCCAAGTTGGCCTGGGAACCGAGCCCCATCCTCCATTAATGGCTCATCTCTTATTAAGCATGGTCCCATCAGGCAGGCCTTTCTTTCCAAGAGCTCAATTGCAGGGTTATATAAGGCTCCACTGTATTTCTGGCCTCAACAGGGAGCCCAGCTGGCTGTGCAGGGCGCTCCCTTCCTAGGGATTGGGTCAGTTCAGGAAACTGAACCGCAGATCCCAGATCCCAGCAGTGTAGTGAAAAAGCTGGGTGCTCCCAGGCTGCTCTCCCAAGGGCACTGTGCACCCTGCTGCCTGAGCCCCTTCTCTCCAGGTCAGAGTGAGGGACCTTTTAACCAAGCCTCTCTACAGCCCCCTTGTTGGGTGTTAAAGCTCCTCACATCATTCTGTTGACCACAGCCTTTTCCCACACAAGTGTCCAGCACTTTCACAATATAAAAACTCCACTGTCCAAAGAGTCTATTCCAAACAGCTGTTCCTGGACCCTAGGAGGGATCCATCTAGAACAGTGAGTCTCAACCCTGGCTGCACACTGTAGTCTCCAAGGGAGACTTTCAAAGTGCCAGTGCCCAGTCTCCACCCCAAGCTGACTGAATCAGCATCTCTGGGCACGGGCCCAGGCATCAGTTTTTTTTTTTTTAATTTCATCGAGTGTTTGGACTGTGCAATTGAATTTTAGAACTTACTGTTCTAGGCTATTCTCTCCAAGATGATAAAGCCATCGCTGATCCTTAAGACTATTGTTCTAAGAATGCAGCATACATGATAGTTGCTGTCTGTCCATCCTTCCTTCCTTCCTTCCTTCCTTCCTTCTTCCCTTCCTTCCCTCCTTCCTTCCTTCCCTGTCAGCGATGGACAGGACAGGTGACATCATTCACCCAGGCTCTGAGTTCAGCATAAATGAACCTACATCCCGCCTAATACTTCCATTAAAATCGGAACCACTGCATGACCCCTGTGGAAATCTCTACTGGCGCCAAGGATCTTGCAAAGCTGAGGAAAGGCTCCAAGAGAGGGAAGGAGTGCCACAAAGGCTGATGGGAGACAAGGAAATGCCTTTCCTCTTTGGAGAACTCCATCAGACAGCAGGTCTTGTGGTTTGCTTCATTGTGCTTTTTAAACTCCTGCCTTGTTCAGCTCTTTGAATGGCCCCTGGTCCACAGCGACATCTTCCCAGGAATGGCCAAATGTCATCAACAAATATGGGAGACAGATCTTGTATGAAAAGCCAGGCTTCACTTTTCTGCCAATGGCGAGTTCCAAAGAAGCCACCAGAGGCGGGGACTTGGTCACCGCACCTATTCAGAAAATGATACCAAGCTAAGCTTGAGAGCTAACAAGCCTGCTTTCCCTCCTGTGCCTCTGTTTCCCAACCTGTCACACAGACACAGCGACTGTGGACATCTGAGCGCCACTTGGGCGAAGAGGCTTGGTTTTCGGCATCTGCACGCTCCGGATCTCCGGATCTCTGGCATGTGCTTGCCACCCCCTCCCCCCTTTTCTTATTCTTTCCTGAAAGCTTCTATTATCAATCACGGCATGAGGTAAATTTTCAAATCAGCAGTCAGGGTTTTTAAGCTGCGTGACTCCTGTTACAGGCAGAGGCGGCGGGTGCCCAGCACCACCGCAATCTCAGAACCTACTCGGCAGCCCTTGCTCCGCGTGCCTTCCTTCATTTTCGTGGCCTGGATCGAGGCTGGGTTGTAAGAAAGCCTTCACTGAGGACCCAGCTCCCTTCACAGAGGCCTCGAGGGAACAGACAGTGGAGACAGTGAACTAGAGGAGAGAGGACGGAGAGCGGATTTGGAGGGCGTTGTTCTTGGCATGTTGTAAGCCCACCAGCAGGCTCCACCAGGGACAGGCCGTTGGGACCAAGTGTCTCTCTCTCTCCATCACTCTTGCTTCCCGTTTCCCAATCATCGTAGTGTCCCTGAGGGATGCCTCCCCCACTCACTGGCAAGGCCACCCCCCTGCAGTCCTGACAGCACATTCCTGCAGCCTGGAGCCCTCTTGGCTCTGCCTTCCTGTCCCCAGGAGAGGCTCCAGCCTGCCTTCCTCGCCTCTGGCCTCCTGAGTCTTCAGGTCATCCAGCTGTCTGGACTGCACAATCACTCATGCTGTGCCTTTGGGGTCTGACGCTATCTTTAGATCCAGACACTGCCTTTTATATGGCATGTACAGGTCCCTTTCTGTCCTTGGGAGAGTTGGGTGCCCTAGACAAAAGCACCTAATTCTAGGCCTCAGATCATCCAAAGCTTCCCCTTTAATTTCAGCCAATTTGAGGGACTTCCTCTCCCATGATGTCCTCTGCTCCTGGCTCCCACACCCTCACAGACTGTCCCTGGGTTGTGTCACGTTGACCCCTTCCTGCATTCAACTCCATTCCTACATAATGATTGACAAGCCCCAGAGAGGGGGATCAAGAAGCAAGGTTTATACCCTGTGTAGATGAAGAACCCGTGACTCACAGTGTCCAGTTCCAAGTCCTCTCAGCCAGCCCCCGCTGGGGGAGGGGGGAGCTTTCTCTTTTTTCTCTTTGTCTTCCCTCCAACCAAGCCCAGCATCCTTGCCTCCCCAGGATTCCCTCCAGAATCAACTCTTCTTTCCACTATGGAGAGCATTTCAGCTCCAATTTGTAGCCCCAACTGCTCAACAAAATGAAGGCCTCTCTTTACCGAGGCCCACAGCCTTTCTCTGAGGAACCAACTTATTCAAAGTCCCTTTGGAAAAGTCATTGGACACTTCCTTATTCAAAGTCACCATCTTCTATCAGGGTCCTGCCTCCATTCTCTCGTCAGTTGTGAGGAGCCGCACTACCCACTAGCCATGGCCTCCGGCGAAACGCAGCAGGGGAGGAGCCTGGGAGGGAGCCTCACACCATGTAGGAAGCAGGCAGGTCCACCTGCCTCCCTTAGAGTCGGTCACTCAGCTGTGAAGGCACCAGGTCAGCCAGGAGACATCAAAGCAGAGGCTGTGAGCCAAAGCCATAGGCCTAGAAGGCACAGGGAAGCAGAGTTGGGAGGCTCTGAGAAGTGGTGGCAGAGGTGACAGTAGGGAGAGGTGACAGAGACGGGGAGTGACCATGCAAGTGTCCACTTGCTCACCTCCCTTGTGTGCACAGTCAAACCCACTGCATCAGGACCCTGAGGTCAGGATCCTGCTCTGTGCAAATTCCACAGGCCTGCGTCAGAGTGGTCACCAGCTCCCCCAACCCTGTCCTTTGGGGCAGAGATCTGTCTCACTCAGGTCCCTGTCCCCATTCACAGCCTTTGTCCCACAGTCAAGCCTCAGAGTTTGATTTCCTCCCTGCACAGTGCTCTAAATGATGCCCTGACATCAGCCTAATTGTCCATGATTCCTCACATGGCATCAAAGATAGATGCCCAAGTACAAGATCCTCAAATCACACCCTTCAGGACAACTGCAAAGGACGATATAGATCAACCCCAAACAACCGCGTGGGCCCATGGGAAGGAGGCCAAAGAACGGCTCAGATTCTCTCCCCACCTGGGCAGCCTTCCCACCTTGGCAGCAGCAAAGCAGAGAGCCAAGGGGTGTGGATTTCTCCCATGTTCAGATAGAACATAAGCTGAAAGAACATAACCTGAAAGTCTTTAAGTTAAGTACAAATGGCACCATTCAAGGAAGAGTTTTTTAGTTCCATCATGGACATTCTCCACAAAAAAGAACTATAAGGGAGTTGATTCTGTAAACCTCTAAGAGGGAAAAATGAGTCCATGCAAGCTGCCCAGAAAGAAGGAGAAAGCCCCTGCAACCTGCAAGGTAGACCCTTCGTTCAGCTTGGCCGACATCAAAGGAGAGATGTGTGCCCTTCACTTCCTGTCAGAAATGGCTGCGTGTATTGAAAGGACAGCATTCAGCCATTTCCTCTGCAGGAAACCCTTCTGTCTTTTCTGGTTGAAAAATTTTCACTCAGATGATAACCAATATCTGAATATCACATATGCTGATTTAGTTCATGTGACATATAATTGTCTCAATGTCAGAAACACAGATTATCACATTAGGATTAAAGTTCCCAGGCCTCCGTATTCCACATTCCACCTTCTTTCCCTGCTTACCATTAACTAGAGAGGTCAAGCAAGTTATTCTGCCATTGAACCAACCACAGGCTCTCAAGGCACCCCCACCTCACCTCCCTTCTGACCCAGCAACCAACCCAAATGAATTTACCAACATGGCGCCATGCACATGCCCACAGGCCAGATGTACACCACCATTCTCTTTCTCACTTAGGAAAGTATATCATCAGCACGCAAGGGTCTGAGGACAGCAATATTACAGAAGTTCACTCTGGAATATATTGTAAGCATCAACAAAGCAAATAATTCAAAACTTTGATGACAATTTTGCTAATAAATTTCTTTCCATATCTTATGTGGACACCATGGTTGGGAGCACTGATTTCTTAGACAGAACCTAGGAGAATTACCACTCAAGTCATTGACATCTGACATCCAAGCAAAAAAGAATAAATACTAGTATTGGCTGACGCACAGGAATCTATGCACTTTAGAGAGAATCAGGACAACTTTCTTTTTCTCAGAACATACTCACCAAAATCCCACAACCTTCAGTGATAGCAATTCAGCAAAAGTTCTATCACTCTCTAAGCAGAGGAGATAAAACATGACAATTGGATCATCATCATGGATGCTTTTTATTTTTCCTTTGTAGTTTTTTATATTTTCTACTTAAAATGAACCTCCATTTCCTTTTTAATGGGATACTGTTTACAGTGTTGAATAAACATCTGAAATATTCTCAACACCAAGAATGGAAAGCCCCAAGATCCAAGGAGCTCCTAGAAGATATTGACTCACCCAGAGATTAATGCAAGAATATATGTACAGCAATGAGAAGAAAGAGCGTTTTTAAAAGACTTCTTAGGGGAAAAAAATCAATTGCTATGCCTTTCTTACTGAATGACGTGATCCATGTTGTAACAAAACTCCCACTTTCTCAATCAAACAGTTGATACACACCTCTACCTAAGTGCCTATAAAGACCACCAGGATCTGGTCGAGGCAGCTATCAGCTAAACTCTAGAAAAGACATTGGCTTCTAGAAAAAGCAGGTCCCAGAACTGGAAATGGAAATTGATTGAAGGCACCTAGCCACTCAACAGTAGCAAAATCTATTTGATGACAGAGAAAATGAGAGTTTCTGCAGTTCTGCAGTGGAGCAGTTCTCCCATGGTCTGGGCAGCAGTTGACTTAAAATCAGGGTTTTAAAATGCTGATCTGAAGGTCCAGAGGCCCACTGGCTGACTTTTCCATACAGTTCCCACATTGCTGGTTCTGGAAGGTGTGAGCTTTGAGGTGGGTGATAGGCGGGATAGACAGGTGGTGGACTAGGAAAGGGAAGGGATGGCTACATGGGGACTGATAGTCACTTGCAGAAAGAACAACAAAAAATCAAGAGAACAGGAAAGGAAAAGGGAGGAAATGGATTAAAACAAAGCCAAGGAGATCTAGTGTTCTCTCTCATGGCCAAAGTTAGGGAAATGAGTTGACCTTCTGACACATCAGCAGTAGGGACAGTGATTCAGCGACGTCAAAGGGCAGGAGGGACCCCTGGGTGACCAGACTTCACACTGAAAACACAGCACGGAACTTGGGCAGGCAGAGCTGGCAGAGGATTGCACGACACAGCTGGGGAAGCCTCCACCACCTCTCCCAGTCTCCGTCCTGTCAAAAGACAAATGTCTCTTTTATGTAAGGATCAAACAGTGTCGAAGGCAGTAACATAAGCAAGAACTTCAGTGACATTGATTTTGCATGTTAGTAGAGATGCTTCTGAAGAGGAGCCCCCACGACCGCCAGAGAGTTTGTGAACTTAAAAACTGCGATTGTACAGCTCACTTAGCAACCACAGAGAGGCCAACGGGAACAAACTCATCCAGCCTCTCTGACGGCGTCACGTTGACACTTCAATTACCTGATAAATGCAGCAATGTTTTCCTAGCTGGGTAGGGTAACTTCAAAAAAACTTACCCTTTTTCCTCTTCAGCTACTGCTAACCTTTCGCGTCTGCTTTCATGGCTAAGTCTGCACAGAAAAGTTACTAACATCACATGAATGAAATTCAGAGCCCCAGATCTAAATTCAAGTCCCAACTTCACTCTTTACCAGCAGCATGACCTTGGGCAAATTAACTCGACTCTTTGAGCTTCAGTTTCCTCATCTGTAAAACAGAAGTTGCTAGGAGAAATTAAATAATGTAAGAACTGTTTGGAACACAGATGTCATGATGATTGTTGTCACGCCAATAAGAATGAGCAAATAAAGATTCCGTTTACCTAAGATTCAACATGAGAAGTACCTTTCTTCTCACCTAAACTGCTTCCTGCCTCTTGACCATGATTATTAGTAGCCAACCTGTCGTTAGTTTTATGCAAAAATGTTCTGCCATGGTTATATGGAAATGTTCTCAAGGGAAAATTAGTGTTTAATCTGATAACATCATCCTCCCAATATCAACAAAGAAATAATACCTGAATTTTGTATATCTGAAAACTAATTGTAGGCGATTAACATGATGATAATGCTAACAATGAAAAAATACACTATTGTCCACACCCAAACTTACTCATAAGTTTTGATTTTAGCATTTTTGTTTTGTCATTTAAAGATGGCGGTAGAGAATATCACAAATATCTCTGAGCTCTGCTCCATACGTATTTCTACAACTGGAATCCTTTACTGCATGGATTCATTGGTTTCTCAGGAGGATGTAAGGCCCTGTGGGTAAGATCTACCTCTTAGCTGTCTTTGTACACAGAGGATGGTATAGAGGGCCAGGATGGATGAGCCCAGGGTTGGCCTTCCCACGCCAGCAGGCAAAGTAAGAGGCAGCCTTAAAACTGTTTACAAATTTATATTAGGCTTGGATCTATTAAGATTAGGCTCGGCTGCAGCTGTCAAAACTTTAACGAGCCAGGCACGGTGACGCATGCCTGTAATCCCAGCACTTTGGGAAGCTGAGATAGGAGAATTGCGAGTTCAAAGCCAGCCTCAGCAACTGCGAGGCACTAAGCAACTCAGTGAGACCCTGTCTCTACATAAAACACAAAATAGGGCTGGGGATGTGGCTCAGTGGTCAAGTGCCCCTGAGTTCATTCCCTGGTACAAAAAAAAAAAAAAACTTAACGATATGGCTTGATCAAAATAGATGCTCATTTCTCTCTCAGACAGAAATCAAGAGCTAGTCTGTCCCCAGGTCCACAATGCCAGGCACTCAGGACTTGAAGCTGACGACTCAGTCACCTGTGGCCTCCCTTCCCAGCCTTACGTCTTGGCCCGAGGTTGCTCTGAAGCACCAGCCTTACAATCCCAGCCACAGGCCCAGATACTGAGGTTCTGGACAACAGGACATAACAAGCAGAAGACTGTGTGGAATTTCTGGAAAGTTCCTCCTCTTTAAAAGAGACATAGGTATGGAGGCTGGCGCCTATTGATCATCTAGGACCATAATGACCACAAGACAGAAGCTCCAACCTAAGAAAACAGACTAATGAACTAAAAGAAAATAGTATCTGCAAATCTCTGGAGGAGTGCCAACTGAGAATGATTTTTTTCTGTGAGAGAAAATTTAACTTTTTTTTTCTTTTGGTGCTGGGGACCAAATCCAAGGTTTTGTGCATGCTAAACACACTCTACCACTGAGATATATCCCCAACCACAGGAAATTAAATTTTATCTTTTTTTAATGCAACCATTGCAAGATATTTCTCTCTCCTATAAAGCTGAATCTAATCCTAGTCAGCACAGAATATTGAAATAATTTTGTGTCCCTCTTCCTATCTATCAGTTATTAGTACCGTCATCTTCCACCAGTGATACCTACCATAGAATCTTCTTTCACTGTTTTAAACTTTCTCAAAGGGAGTAGCAAATAAAGGATACACAGCTTATATCTTTTATTTCAGCAAACTATGAAAATTTTAAACAAAAAGAAATAAAACACAAAGCATCAACAATTCCCTATACAGCAATTGTGATGTGAAAAAAAAAGAAATTAAAAGAATTCACTTCCAAAATCATGAAAGTATTTCTGTCACTACGTAAAATCTGTGGCCATGTTCTCAGGATGTTCTTGACAAGTAAGAGAACATGCCTTCAGGTAAATGGTTCTTAATTAACTTATGTACTTGAGGAAATAAACTTAGGAAAAAATAATTATTGCTCTATACCAAAGAGGCAGATGAAGACTTATTTGCCATCTGCCCTCAAACCAAAACTATACTTCAGCTGGGCAAGAAGAAAACTCCATTTTAATTATTTAAGTCCCTAGATGTTCAAAGCTTGTCAATCATCAAAACAACTTTATAAATAAATGGGTACCAACACACCTGTGAATACTAAAGATGAGTTCTAGGCTAGCAGTTGTTTTCTATGATTCTGTTGGAGTTCTGCTTATTCTCAATTCTTATTTTATGCATAAATGAGTTCAGGGTTCCTTCATATAGAAGATAAAGTGGATTTTAATTTGCACCATGAACAAGACAAGACTGGGAGAGTTGATGAAGGTGATGAGTTGGTGGCTTCTTTGAATCTTTCTGCAAGGTATGATCCAGCCTCCAGTGGTCACTACAGATCCCATGGACCTAGAGTTCACTGCTGAGACCTGGATTGTTGTCCCGAGTCCATTCCCAAATGTTGTGTAAATTTGAAGGTAAACCCAGCAGAGAGAGGGAGTGGGGAAGAGCAAGGTTCCATTCTCTGACTAGGAAGGGCATGAAATCTAAAGCTTATGGGCAAATTGTTTATTTCTGGAATTTTCCATCAAGCATTTTCAGATTGCTATGGACTGCTAGTAACTGAAACTGTGAAAAGTAAGCTGGTGGATAAGGAGGAATGACTGTCATTTGGAAGAGATTCAAAAGTATCTGAAAGCAGCTTATAATGATAAAGACCCACATACATGCATTTTGTGTGTGTGCGTGTAATTAGTGGTGCTTAGGTTGTAAGTAGTAGAGAATAAACTGTGCTACCTCAAGCATCTGTGTGTGTGTATGTGCATGCTTAATATAGACAGAGAGTTTGGGAAGAAAGAAAAAGCAAACTGTTAAATCATGGTTACCCTTTGGGGTAGGGCATTTATTTTTTTACTTTGTATACTTTAGGTGGTAGCCATATATTATTTTAAAACTTAAGAAAAATATGTAATTTCACTAAATTTTTCTTTCCATGGTGAAATGGGAAAAAGCCAAAGCAAAGGGATTTGGAGAACAGCCACTCTTTTAGCAATAATAATGTGTCCTCCAAATCTACAGACCTAACTAACGGTCCTTACTCTGGTGACCACATCCATCCTACTTGCCATGGATGTTAATGCTGGCGAGGGAGCAATAAAGCAGCGAGATTTAAAACACAGAAATGCTTGCAGTTGCTTCAGGAAGGCCCTGGATGTGCAATACAGGGGCCCTTCCAGCATCAGGAGACAGCGCTACCCCCACACCACTGCACCCACAGTTCCAAGGAGCTCCCTATCCTGGCTGCTGTCCCCATCAGGTAACAAGGCTGGGACTTCACCTCCACAGTGTCCTTATTGGCTGCTACTTCCCTACCTCCTTTTTCTTTACATCTTTTTAAAAGTTTCACCATCTGTTCTGTAAATATTCCAAAACTTAGACCTAAAGCCCAAGGAAAATCTGGAGGTAAGACACTGAACAGGTGTTAGGCCTGTGAATACCTTGGAACTGATAAACCTCCTGCCTTCCATTCTCCCAGGAATTCTGATGAAATCATTTATCTTTGTGCAAAATAAGTGACTCTCACTCCATTCACTGGACTCTCGGTGGACTGCCGTGTCTCCACACCATCCTGCCTCAGTGGCTCTAAATTCCCTAGAACAGGTACATAGAGGGGCCCCATCGGGATCGCAACAGCCCCTGTGTCAGGAGGCTATCCAGAGGAAACCCAGAAGAGGGCTTCCGCACAATGCAGTTGCTATGGCAAATGAGGGGACAGTAACTCAAAAGACAATAGCACAATCATGGAATCACCCAGCAATTCTACTTCTGGGTATGTTCTCCAAAGATTGGAAAGCAAGGACTTGAGGAGATATTTGTACATCCGTGTTCACAGCATCATTCACAATATGCTGAGGTCTACATGTGTCATGGAAAATTATTCATTTATGATTCCTCTTCCTTCTTTAGAAAGGCAGGAGATTCTGACACAGGCTATGATATGGATGAGCCTTAAGGACATTATACTAAATGAAACAAGCCAGTTTCAAAAAGGCAAGTATCATGACAATTTCACTTTTATGAGGCACCTGGAGTATCATGCTCATAGAGACAGGAAGTAGCACAGCGGCTGCCAGGGAAGGGATGGGGGAGATGCTGTTTAGTGGGTAGAGTGTTTCAAGTTTGCAAGTTCTGAAGACTGGTTGCAGGATAATATGAATATTGCCCACACTAAGAGGCTATATACTCAAAAATGGTTATTATTGAATTTTTATGTCATATGTATTTTATCACAATTTTATAAAGGGGGCATGCCAGAATCTTCCATGTCCTCTCTCAGGGCTAAGAGCAGCATGTGCCATCCAGGGCCTCTAACGTCCAATCTAGGAGGCCAAGCCACATCACACTTGAACCCTGTCATGGGCAAACCCCTTCCAGTCAAGAGGATCCTTTCCACCTCTGACTTCCATAGCCATATAATTAAGAACCAAATCTCAGTCCCACGTGGGTCCTAGAAGCATAGGTTTAGACGTAATGGTGCCTACAAAAATAGAAATTTAAGAATCTGCCATCTGTATTAATATTCTGTTTCTCAGTCTGCGTGACGACTATGTGAGTATATTCACTGTGAATCAGTCATCGAGCTGCAAGCTTGGGATCTGTGTCACTGAGACTCATTTTCAGCCCTTCTTTGTCCTTGTGTGCTTGATTCATACAGCCTCCGGGCTCTCACAGACAACAAGTTCTGGAAGACCTCACAGAACCCAGCAGAGTGGTGGGCCTCTATGCGGAGTTAATGCTTGCCTATCAACAGCATGGAAATTTGGAGACCCATTAGGCATCAGAGAGAGGAGGGTAGAAAAGGAGGAAGTGGGGTAGTTCTCCAACAGCCTTCTGCATCAGAAAAACAAAGGCTTCCTGACCCCAAAGGTGCAGGTCAATAGTGCAGCTGGGGTAGTACCAGCACAGGCCCCAGGACGGAGGAAAGCCAGCTGGTGCCACTCATCACCCCTGTCCCAGGAAAGTAGCCGTTTTGATTTTTTTTTTTTTTTTTTTGGTACTGAAGATTGAGCTCAGGGGCACTCGACCACTGAGCCACATCCCCAGCCCTATTTTGTGTTTTATGTAGAGACAAGGTCTCACTGAGTTGCTTGATTTTTAAAAGATATATACATGTGTTCGCACAGGCCTGCACGCCCCACACCCCAAAAGACCAGCTCCAGCTTCACCATTATGATGATTGATGTGATGGGGTCAAAGTGCCTATTTTGAGAGGTTGTCCAAACCAAAGTAGCCTTGCAAGTGGCGAGCTCTTGTGTATGCAGTCTATGAGGACGGCCCATTCTCCAGGGAAAAGAGAGCTGGAGCCAAAGCTCCCCATCTTGAAATGCTAATGACTACCTTTTACTCCAAGAATCACAGGTGCTGGCCCCAGAGCAGAAGAGCTGGAGGCAAAACAATCCCAAGGGGGTGGACTTTCGGAGCCTTCCAACCACAGGTAGGAGGGGTTCTATTTGCGCCTCAAGCTGGAGAAGTCCTTGAGACTGAGACACTAAACTTTAGCATGGTCTGGTACCCTGGGGGCTAGGGAGCAGGGCCAGTTTCCATTTCAGCTGTTTCTGCACGTGATGGAGACGAGTCATGTCTGACAGGTTTGGGCAGCCATAACCAGAGCACAGGCCCAGCTCCAGGAGCAGCCGGAAGCTGCCTGCAGCCTCCCGCTCCTCCTCTGCAGTCCCTCTGAACATGGGTGGAGATGGAGGAAGGGGATGGAGGAGGGATACAGGGGGAGGATTCGGTGCCAGGGAGATGACTAAGGGCTGACGCAACCAGCACGCCTGTGTGGGACTCATGAGACAAACTGGTCTAGAACAAAAGGGAGTCCTAGGCATGGTGTGGGGGAGCCGTGTGACCCAGCTCAGCTGGGAAGATCCACAGGCCAGGTCAGGTTAGGGGTGGTGGGTGAACCAGGCTGCTTTGGGATCTTGTCTGATTCTCCTTCTGATGCTCTTTTATTGGACAAACCCAGCAGAATCCCAAAGCATAGGAAGGAGGGAACAGATTTATGGTACTGGATGCAGCTTGAGTTTGTCAGGCCAAAATGGTTAGGGTGGTCTAACAGAGTAGAATTACAGCTTCCTATAATAGGGAAAGTTAAACAGACAAGCTCTCCTACCCCAAGGAGAACCAAGCGGAGGTCAGTGCTAGTGGCTTTGAACATGAATGGCCCCTTCCCCTCCGTTCCCTTTCACATGTGGCCCAGCAACAGTAGCAGACAGATGCGACACAAAGAGAGACACACCTGATTAACCATGAATACAACAGCTGTCATTTGCCCACCGCCCATCTCCACACACCCTGGCTCCCTGCGCTCTGGTTTTCCCCTCTCTCTCAGCCAGCATGGGGAAATTAAACCTACCATTAAAACCCAAGTTAGTGGGAGGGTGTCAGCAGCCAGGCCTTTGTTTCTCTGCTCACAGACATGTAATAGGTACCTTCTGATTTGTCCTTTCATCTGAAGAACAGTTGTGGCCTACCACTGAGCACTCTGTCAACTCAGAACCCCAGACCCCGAGGCTGTGAGTCAGGGGAGCTGGAATAGGCTCAGATGAGGACGCAGAAGATGCCCCTGAAAGGTGTCCGTCTTCTCCTTCTCAATCACCTGTCTCTATCCAGCTGGAACTCCCTGCTGCCGGAAAACACCATCTTGAACACAAATTGGCAGTCCCAAATTTACAGGTAGGAGGCAGAACTCAATGTAGCATTGTTTATCCTTGAGAATTTTTTTTATTTCACCCTCTTTGGAGCAAGTCGTAAGGAAGAATCAGAGGGGGTGGGTTTTAGGCAGACAAATCCTTGAGATCAAGTTAACTTCCAAGCCCTTGAGAATCAGACACAAGAAAGAATCTGTGTTGAACTGCAAATGATTTCTAATCGTGTGAATAAAACGTAATGTGATTATGTGGGCTTCCGGAAACCTGGTAATTAGAACCCATAGGGTAAATCTTGATTTTTCTTCAGGTTTTTTGTTTTGTTTTGGGGGGTAGTCTTGAGTTCATCCTTTTGACCTTTGTAAGCTTGCATTTCTAATTCTTAAAAATGGCTTTATCTATTGTCCAAAAAATCCCTTTCATGGTTTGAAAGAGAGACCAATAAGAATGATCAGAAATCACTCTGCAAACACAAAGCACGCTAGCAGAATCAAAGGGACAATAAGTGAGTAACAACACAGTCAGACAAAACTTTAACAAATATCCCTTTTTTTCCTTGCCAGAGTGGAAGAATAATAGACTAATTCAAGATGTCATCTGCAGCCTTAGTTTCCAGTGAAGTCCCCAATGCTCTGTACACTTTTGCATTCCATTAAGAAATTTGCAGATATTGTATCCAAAACAATCAGGAAGAGTAACTGAAATGCCAGGAAATTTTGAAAATGGAAATATTAGGGCTCCCACAGCCATGTTTGTGTAAGACCCTGACATTTGTTCTAGAACACAAAAGTCATCTCCCATGGTAGGTAAATGTTATGCTTTAGAAAGGAGGTATCCCCCAAAAGCTCACGTCTGAGACAATGCAAGAAAGTTCAGAGGTGAAACGGTTGGGTTATGAAAGTTTTAACCTAATCCATGCATTAATCCACTTATATGGATTAACTGGGTGGTAACTATAGGCAGGTAGGGTGTGGCTGGAGGAGGTAGGTCACTGGGGGTGTGCATTTGGTGTTTATATTTTGTCCCTGATGAGCAGAGTTCTCTTTCTGTTTCCTCGTTGCCAGAACCACACTTCTACTATGCCCTTCCGCCATGATGTGCTGCCTCACCTTGGGCCCAGAGCAATGGCGTTGGCCGTCTGCGGACTGAGACCTCAAAGACTGTGAACACTAAATAAAATTTTCCTCCTCTGTGTTATTCTTGTCAGATCTTTTGGTCACAGCAATGAAAACAGGGACTCAAAAGGTAACTTTACGCTCTTCTTTCACGGGCTGATGCATAGCCACATCCACTACCAGATCCACTCAGGGGTCCCACCTCCGAGCAATGGGAAAAGGCCCTGTTCACTGTGGCACCCGCACCCTTGCCGCAGCTTCTCTCTTAGTATCCAAACATCTTTCTCTTTCTCCTGGTTTGAGTGGAGGAAGCCTGTCTGTTTTCGATTCTCAACTTTTCACACATGGCAAACGAGTGGAACTTTGAACACTGCTATCATCTGGCTGATGAGCAAGCTGTTTTCCATTTCTGGCAACAAACACTTCTGGCTTATGGTGACAGGAGGAGAAGGGATGAAAATACACTCTGGTTGGATTCGTTGATAACATTTGTCATCTTTGCAGCTAAAAAAAAAAAATCTAGCTTAGAAAATTCTCCTTTGGTGTTACAGAAAATGCAAAAAAAAAAAAATACTCCATATTACTGTTGAGATGCCCATTAAACTGAATTAATAAACGAAGCTGGTTAGTGTGATCTTTTTCATAACAAATGCAATGTCACATCATAGGATAAGAGTAAGGGCTGGAGCAGGAGTCAGGACGTTGGGGGCCTGGCCCTGGAGCTCCATTGGTAGAGGGGCACCTGTTGAAAGCCCCCTGCATGCATCTGCACCTGTGTCCCTCTGTAGTGGTTCATTAGGGCTGTCACAGCAAATATCTGGCTTAACATAAGAAATGTATGTCTGGTAGTTCTGGAGGCTGAAAGTGCAAGATCAAGGTGTTGTAAGGGCTGATCTCCTCTGTGATTTCTCTCCTTGGCATGTAGATGGCCATCTTTTCCCTCTGTGAGTATCTGTGTCTTCATCTCCTCTTCTTGTAAGGACACTGATTGGATGAGGGCCATCCATATGATCTCATTTTAATTTGATTATCTTGTTTAGAGGCCTATCTCCAAACAGTCACATTCTAGGGCACTGAGGGTTAGGACTCTAGCACATAAATTGTGAATGGACATCATTCAGTCCATAACATCCTCAGGTGCTCATTATTTAACTGAATCAATGCAGCTCCATCTCAACGTGAACACATGCTGAACCCATGCCCTGGGTCCACTCTACTCAACAAAGTGAGCAGAATGTTCAGACAGCACCTGTCCTGCCATGATTCACTCCTAGCACAGCATGAAGAAAGGGGGATGGGTGGTCAGACTGCCATTAGGAAGCAGTCTCTGGCCAGGGAAGTCTGTCTCATGGATTCCAGCAGCCTTGAGAATCATGAGGCCACTCTCCAGCAAGATAAGACTGCTAAAGGGATTGCTGCTGCTCCAAGTCAAAAGTGCTTCATGACTACATTCCCTCACCCCATTGACCATGCCCATTTATCAAAGTCCTTAACAAAAGGGTTTCCCTGCCTAACATTTAGAAATGACAAAAAGCAAAGGAATGAATCATCAGACAAGCAGATCACGCTTCCTACAGCTCTCCTACCTGAGCAAAAACACTACTTTCTCCAAGAACAAAAAAAAAAGAAAAATGGAAAGAGGTGACTAACAGAGGGGACAAGGTGGATGCAGAGGATTCTAGGACAGCATGAACTTTAGAAGCAGGCAAGGTTAAGTGCTGCAGTGGCTGTGGGTGAGCACACTCCCTCAGACAAATACCACTCAGGAGAACTGTGAATAAGAGCCTCCCAAAAAAGACATAAGTGTGTAATTTACTGAATAGTCCCACCAACGTGCAGCAGTGGGTTGGGTACGATGATTGCAAATACCCTCTGACACTTATTTACAAAGGAGCTGGGTGGCTTTATTTTAAATGACAATTTCTTATTAATCACCACTCCATTCTGCCTGTTTTAGCACTGTGAGTCACCAGAGTTCTCTCTTGGAGAAGCAGTTTATTCATGAGCCATGTGCTGGCGGTGACTGGGAAGTACAAGGTGGCCAACAGCTCATGATTGCAGAGGTCCACAGAGAGGATGTGGCTCAGCGTGACGGCATGTGTTCTGGATAAAACTGTGTTCCTCTCAAAGACATGCTGAAGTCCTAACCCTTAATTCCCCAGAGATTGACCTTGTTTAGAAATGGGGACATTGTTAATGTAATCAGCTAAAATGAGGTCATTCTGGAGTATAAGCCCTTGATCCAACATGCCTGGAAATATCAGAGACAGGGTCACCCATGAAGAACAGCATGTGATAACAGAGGCAGAGATAGGGATGATGCATCTCTAATCCAAGAACCACCAGAAACTCCAAAAGCTCCAAGAGGCAAAGGATTCTCTCCTGCAGGGTTCAGAGGAAGCATGGCCCCGCCAATACCTAAACATCAGGCCTCAAGCCTCCAGAGGTGGGAGAAAATAAATATCTATCTTTACAAAGCACCACCGCAGTCTGTGATGCTTTGTAAAGGCCACCTGGGAAATAAACACAGCACAGTGCATATTATAGTGAACCCAACAGCCACACCACACACTGTCCTGCTCCATGGCTTCTGAAATGACATTCTTCAAAGTCCTCCACTCTCAGGAACTCAGTCTTTCTCTAACTTTTAAAATCTGCACACCATTACCGGTCTTCCACCCATCACCTCCACATGTTGCACAGATTCCACAGGTCAGAGCTACAGACTGACCGTGTGTTTTCCATGCTGACTGCCTCTGTAGTTTAGCTTAGCACTGAGCAGCGTGACTGTGGGCAGGTCTCTGGACTCCACCTCTTCACCTGTAAAATAAGGGACTTGTTAGTTCAAGCGATTTTAGACTGAAACATTGGTAACCATGTGTTATGGTTCAGATATGAACTCCTGTGTTAATGTAAGAATAATCAGAGGTAAAATGGCTAGGTTATGAGGTGTGCTCAGTCCATCCTAGTTTGAATGGACTAACCGGGTGGTAACTGAAGGCAGTTGGGATGCAGCTGGAGGAGGTGCATTCCTGGGGTTGTGCCCTGGAAGGGTGCATCTTCCCTGAGGCCTCTTCCCCCTTCTGTCTGTTCCCAACCACCATGAACCACGGAGCAGCGCTCCTCCATCACACCCTTTCGCCATGGTGTTCTGCCTCACCTTGGGCCCAGAGCAATGGAGTCGCCCACCATGGACTGAACCTCTGAAACTGTGAACAAAAATAAGCTTTTCCTTCTTTAGGTTGTTCTTGTCAGGTATTTCAGTCACAGCAACTAAAAGCCATCGTGAGTGCATTTTCACCAGTGTTTTGGCTTCCAATTAAGAAAGTGAATGAAAGCGCTAGAAATGTAGCTCAGTGGTAGGGTACAAGCTTAGCGTGCTCAGGGTCCTGGGTTTAATCCCCAGCACCAAAAAAAAAAGTTTTTTTAAATGTGAAAAAAGAAAGGGAATGAAAAACTAGTCAGTTACCTTCTTCCTGTGCTATTCCTAGGATCATATCATAAAAATAAAGTGGTAAATATTTGCAAATAACAAAAGGAAAGATAAAGAACATCACTTCAAAGGACATGCTTCTAACCATAGTCAGAGTGAGCCATTAATTAATCAACCAATATTTATGGATGCCTACTGAGAGACTGAATATACAAACAGATAATGGCTAGGCTATATATAAAATATATAAAGTAGAATGATGACCTACAATCTACAGAAACCAACCCACTATCAATAGCAACCAGCCCAGGAAGCTAGCCTGCTGTAAGTCACACATGTGGGAAGTTGGACCACTGTCTGTATCAACAACCCAGGAGGCCTGTAATAATTGGCCCAAAATAGGCAGAGCTTGATTAACAACTGACAGCTTCCCTAATTTGTGTCCTTGCTTCCAACTTAGAACCGGAGAAAGACACAAGTGCTAACAAGTCACACTGGACACTACACTTCCAATTGGCCTCCTCCAGCCTCTCCAGTGCCAACAGCCTCCATCAGCTCACACCTGAAGCCGGCCTTTTTCCCCATGCTAAAGCTTTCCCACTTCTCTTCCTGCCTTTGAGTCACTGCCAAAACTCAAGCGATAATAACTTGACTCCCTTGCTCTTGCTCGTTCTGAACAGACTTTGCTTGTTTTGTTTTGTTTTGTTTTCTGTTGGTCTTCATTTATTTCCACACCACCAAATATAAGTATATTTCATGTTAGATTCTTGGAGGGTGGAGAAAACACAGAGAGAATAGATCTAATTCTTAGACTTAATAAAATTAAAATCTCTGGGATTTGAGATAAAATGTAGAAAGCACACAAACCCCACCACAGTGACTAAGCAAATAATAAAACCAATCAGGAATAAAAAGTCTCAAACCCACATTTTAGGAAATGGATGTACAAGTCTGGACAGATTACGTTAGGCTGGGAAGGTCAGACATGAACTGGATTTCAGTCCACAGAAGAGAACAGTTGAAGTCTCTCTTGGGGTCCCCCTTGCTCACACAGTTACTCAAACTTGAAAGTTTGTAGAAACAAGAAAAAAACTTGGCAAGAAACTTGTTTGTCCTTGACTGTTTTGACTGTCACCTGAAGAGTGAGTGATTTGTTGGGACAGTCCCTCCTTTTCTTTCATAAGCCCCGAGTGAGTCAGGACCTTGCTTTAGTCATCTAACCACAGACAGGCAAGCTCACTCAGCATCTCAGTTAAGCTCACCTGTGTTCCCATTCCAACCTCTCTTCCCCAAAGTCATCATTACTCACCAAGAGTAGATCTTTATCTATGCCAAGTGACTGCTGAAGACCAGCCAGAGGAGCCTTGCCTGATTTTGAGGGGAACACTCAGCAAGACACCCAATAAATAGGACCCCTTTTCCCTGACCACATTCTGAACCAATGAAGAGGCATAGGAATCAGGCAGAAGGGGGATTATCACCATTATTTAAATTGAAAAGGTCTTGGTTGGAAAATATGACTGGAGGTCTTTGGTTTCTAAATATTATGCCACTGGAGTCACCCAGCTAGTGCCAGGTAGGGTTAGCAAACAGAAAACTGCCACACAGGGGTCTGAACCTTAAAACTCAAGGCTTGAAGGAGCAGAGAATGTGTACCCTCTCCAGGCTATTCAGAGAGAGAGAGAGAGAGAGAGAGAGGAGGTGAGATGTACATGTTCAGTTACTTCTCCCAAATTGAAGTTCCTCTTCCTCCAGGGAAGTGAAGGTGAGGACAGAGAGGGTCAGAGGATACACTCAATGCAAAATGTTCCCAGTGGAAACAAGAAGAGTGGGGGATAAATGTTCCCATCTAACTCTTAACCAGGCAGAACTAAATCTCTGCAGGGTTGAGGTGCCAAACACACACACACACACACACACACACACACACACACACACACACACGAGAGAGAGAGTCACACTGTAGTTATGCTTTGCGATTCTGAGATCACCACTTTTAAGTCTGGGAGGAATGAAATGTACTCATGGAGAAATCTGATGAGGTTTCACTCTCAGTATGGGCTAGTGCTAGAGGCACAGTCCTGTGTGCATCAGGAGCCCTGAGTTCCTATCTCAGTGCTGGTATTAAGTACTTCTGTAAGCACTGAAGGTCACTCGTTCTCTGGGTACTCTGTCCCCAGTTATGCATAGGAAATCAGAGCCCCTGTCCTGCCATGGGTGCGAAGTACCAGACAAAATGGGAAAGGGTTTCTAAACAGCTCAGCGCCACTTCAGAGGCTGAGAAAATTCCATAAGAAGAAAAATGTGTTTTTATCATAATTAATAAATAGAATAAATGTGAAGCAGGCTTTTGTCACCACACAGAACGTTTTTAGCACAAAATAATTCATCCAGGAGCGGACCTGTGAAAGTGAAACAGAGGGAAAGGCAGGGAGGTTCCTAACCGTAGCTTAGGAGTTGGGTGTTATTGACTCAATTTGGAGAATACGTATCCAGAGGCTTAATTGCACATTTGTGATTAATTGCACTGATAACTCTAAAACCTGGGACAGATCCCCTCTTGCCCTTAGAGAAGTCTTACCTGAATCATTCCTGAGGAACAAAAGTCAGAACACCCCTACTCCAAGAGCTGGTCTTCAGAGAATGGTGTGAATTAAAAAGGTACCTGAATTTTTCTTTGCAACCTCTTAAGGAAAGATAGAACCTACTGGTGGATCCGTGGTTGGCCATGATACCTGTGTAATTCCAAAGGTTAGAAAGTGTTATTAGATGAAGTTTTTTAAAAATGACAGGACAAAAAGTGAAGAGGAGAAGAAAGAAGGGAAGAGAGAGCAAAGGAGAGTTCGTCTAGCAAACACAGGACAAGAGGGAAAAGAAGGAACCGAGTCCTTTCAACTCTCACTGGAGTTTCCCAAAACACATACAAGTCAGAACTGCTGGGCCTCGACAACTCAGAGCTGTGCTTATTGTGGATACACCAAGGCACAACAGGAAATTCACTTCAATCAGAGGGAGGTGGAAGGACTTGTGTTATTTCACTTTTTCCCATATTTCACTCTGTCCCCCGGCTTTTCTCTCACTCTGCCCCTCTCATGCTACTCATCCATGACATGGCAGGAGCCACACACAGTGGCAGGTGCTGCACACACGAGGAACGAGATGCTGCCTCCTGTGCTCAGGAGATCCAGCAGGTGGGGAGACCCTACGATGGCGGTTGTCTACAGCACAATGTGAGACAGATGAAAGCAGAGATGGGCAAAGAGCACCCAGTAGCCCAGATTGGGTACTCCAACTTAGGTGTGAGGAAGGGATCACAGGGGAGGCCCTTGGTTGAGCTCCCCAAGAAACAGACACAGAGACAGGTCTGTGTGCAAGGCTTCTGGGAGGGTTCTCACATGTAAGGGAACGAAGGACACAGTTGCCAGAAACCTTCCTTAGCCATCCCACAGGGCAGCATCTCTGACACTGGGATGGCCATTCAGAGCTGCCATTAATGGAGACAAAGGAGCCAGGACTTAGTACTGCTTGGACCACCTACAAGATATGGGCAGTTGCATGAGGGGGACAGTCATAGCCTTGGGCAAGGAGGCTCCCTTGAGTCAAGGACAGTTCTCAGAGAGGGATTTATCTGTGAGCCAGCAGCTGAATAACCTTCATGCTAAAGGACAGGGACCACAGGGCAGGGACAGCACCCCAGGCTTGAATGTGTGTTAGCACACTCTAGGGTCTTTCCAGAAGAAAGGAGATGTGAGCTGCATATCCTTGAATGCAAATACTGGTAAGGAGAGAAAAGCCCTTGAGAAGGAAGAACAGTGAAGGAAACTGCAGAGAGCATCGGGCGTTCTTGGAAAAGCAGGGCAAGGAAGGAGTCAGGGAAGATGAGCCAGGAAAGTGGGCAGCCAGGCCATCAAGAACCCAGCTTCCACCCAGCGTGGTGTTGCACACCTATAATCCTAGCGACTCAGGAGGCTAAGGCAGGAGGATCACAAGTTCAAGGCCAGCCTCAGCAACTTAGTGAGGCCCTAAGCAACTTAATCAGATCCTGTTTCAAAATAAAAAGTAAGAAGGCTAGGGATGTAGCTCACTGATTAAGCACCCCTGAGTTCAATCTAATACTCCAAAAAAGAAAAGAAAAGAAAAGAAAGAACCCTGCTTCCCAGGCTAAAGAGTCTGGATTTTATCTTGGAAATGAGGACAAATCCAATGAAAGGATTTCTGTATTGTTTAAAGTTATTTTCTGATTTATACTCATAAAGTTTGGAAAATGAATTAGGTACAAAAGAGAAAATAAAAAACAGCTATAATTACACCATGCAGAGGAAGCCATAATTAACATTTTGATGGTTTTCCTTCTTGTGTTCCTATTTATAGGGAAAGATATCTAGGCAGAGAAAGGTTTTCGAAAAAAAATTGAACCAAGATTTGACCATAGGGACAGGTTTGTATGTCACTTTTCTGATTTATATCACAAGCATCTTCATGTCTATAAATGTTTTTCAAACAAACGATTTAAATAATGGCAGAGTATTCTATCATCAGATTTAATTAACATTTCCTTTGTTATTGGACAATTAGGTTTCTTTCCAGATCTTTGTCAACAGTTCTTATTATATCCCTAAGATAAATTCCCAACAAGGGAATCATCAGCCCAAAAGATAGGAACATTTTGTCAACCTAAATAAAAAACAATCAGAGGGAAATTCTCCAAAGAATACTGATATTTATTGGAGGATATTTGAGCACTAAAATGGGAATATCTGTGCCCTAAGAAACAGTGGGTGTATTCAAAAAGATTGAGGCAAGAAACATTAAAAGACAAAAATGAGGAGGATTACATCCCATATTCTGAAACAATAATCCTTGGCCATGATGACTGACAAGAGTGACATCAGCCCAGGTTGAGCAGACCGTTTCTGGGCAGATGTCCTTGCAGAAGCACTTTCTGCATGAACTTGTGGAGGCCTTTCTGTAGGATTGTGATTCTGACAGTGTCTTGTGACAGTCACCGTCACAGTTAAGAGCCATGTCTTCACAACGTCCCAGCTTTATTTTTTTTTCTCGTTAGAGTTGGCCCAAACAACTCCATCTGGGTTCTGATAAATTTTACATTCCTTCACAATGTTAGGTTTGAGAACACCAATGTAGATAAAGAAAAAGTTGGGTGCATAAAAATGCATTTCTTTGAAGCCCGGGTGTGGTGGCGCACACCTGCAATCCCAGCACTTTGGGAGGCTGAGACAGGAGAATCGTGAGTTCAAAGCCAGCCTCAGCAACGGTGAGGCACTAAGCCTCAGTGAGACCCTTTCTCTAAATAAAACACAAAACAGGGCTGAAGATGTGGCTCAGTGGTCGAGTACCTCTGAGTTCAATGCCCGGTACCAAAAGAAAAAGAAAAAGAAAGAAATGTATTTCTTTATTTCCTTTATGTTTGGTTAACTGACCTCTTTGACTTCAGTGGAAAACAGGGGAGAGATCCAAACAACTGATAGATGACTCAGGTATCCAAGAATCTGTCGTGATGGCTTCCGGGGTTATAACACAGACCCTCAGTCACTGCCTGACTCTCGCTCCATCACCTGCGGTGTTGGACAGTAAGTGAAAGGGTGCCCATCCCCGGCATCTGAAACCAAGTCTGTCCTGACCCTCACCAACTGCGGTATTCAGATTTCATTTTTCCTTCCTGTTGGAAAAGATCTGAACGTCCAAAGTGGAGAATCAGACAACCTTGAAAGTCCCTTCTTCTCCTGAAATTCTCTGGTGTCCCTACAAATAATCCTGAGGAGTGAGTCTTGTTATTAGCAATGTTTTTAACAGGATGCTGCTTCCCCAAAGGCAGACAGAAGAAGACCCTTTAAGCCTTCTATTGACATAACAGAAATTGCCCTGAATACTCTCAAATTTATCTCTATTTGTGCCGCTGCCTATAAATTACTTTCTCATGGGATATGGTTTGAATTATAGCAACAATCCATCCCTTCCTCCATTGGTTGTCAATCCTTCCCCAGGGTCGCCGAATACTTCCTTTTGATGTTCATATCCTAATTTTTATCCAAGTGTTATGTTTGGCCAATAGTTCCCAGAGCCTCCATCAGACATAATTCTCACTCAACAGGAAGCTAGGTTCCGGTAATGTGACCAGTTGCATTTGTGAGGACCCTTCTGACAACACATGCCTCAAACAGCCTCGTGGACATGTGTTCACAATCACGTGGACACATCTCCATAGCAGCCCAAGATCAAGGGTGCTGCTCACAAGTTGAGCCTGCCCCTGGGCTTCATTGCTATTTTTTTTTAATCTGGAGTCTCAGGAGGCAAAAGAGTCTCATCAAAAGAAGAGCAAGGGGCTGGGACTGTGGCTCAGTGGTAGAGCGCTTGCATTGCATGCGTGAGGCACTGGGTTCAATCCTCAGCACCACATAAAAATAAATAATAAATAAAGATATTTTGTCCATCTACAACCAAAAAAAGTTTAAAAAAAAAAAAAAGAAGAGCAAATCAGCATCAACAGGTCTAGATTCTTGGCATAGTTCTGCCACTAAAAATCTAGGTGACAGAGAGGACTTTGCCTCCCTCTACCATCTCTCAGTTATCCTGAGGATAAAACAAAATAACACTCATCAAAACACAAGATGACACGTGCAGCTTCATAGATGAAGGTGATATTTTACTGCAGGAATCTTGTTTATATGATAATATAATCCATAAATAAAATAGAATCATTGAAAAATATTTATTAAGCCTACCAGGAATGAGGGCAGGCAGTTGGAGATCAAAGAAAAAGCAGAATACAGTCCATGCAGTCAAGGGGTCCAGAGATTAGTTGGAAAATAGACATCCAAGCAAGAACTTCAGCAATGGTACGCACTCCAATGGACCCCTGCATGACGTGATGTGATAAGCAGGGAAGAAACTACCCTGCCGAGGGTAAGTCACCAAGAAGAGCAAGCAATAGGTGATGTAAGAGATCACATCAGGCAGAAAAATCAGGAAAGAAAGCAGCACTTACAAAATCTCCCAGGAAGATAAAGGACATGGTGTGTTGAGAAGACGGAAGTCCATGGGTCCGAGTGCAGTGTGTGCTTCCAGAAGTAATGAGGCCAGTGGCGAGGCTGCAATCCCATCTCTAGCATGGGACAGGCTGCATTTGTCCTCTGGGCAAGATGGGCCCAGTGACACACTTTGAGCATGGATCTATCTATCAATCATGATCCAGGCAGAACCTGCAATGTGACCTCAATTAGAAAAATGGTCTTTGCAAATGCAATTAAGGATCACAAGATGAAAGCTTCCCGGATTATTCAGGTGGGCCCTAAATCCAGTGACCAATGTCCTTATCAGAGGCAGAACAAATGATATGGAGACTCTTGGCCTGTTCTGCATTCAGTCAGACCTGGGCCCCGCTGCCGCCCTCCTGGACACTCACCTCAAAAGAAAAACACAAGGACTAAACTTGCTCACATGGTGCCTCATGTTTAGATGCTGCACTCAAACCAAATGAAGTACAATCCACATAAAAGTTAAGGAGTCACAGATAGCTTGAAACACCCACCACGGGGACATGAAATTGGGTTTTATCATTCCGTCAGTTCAAGCTGTCTCACACCTGAGTCATCATTGCAGTCTTGGTCCTCACAGCACAGATGTGCTGAAAGACTGAGTAATAAAGTATTCTGGTTACTAGAAGGTGAAGGGGCAATAAACTCGTGGTATTACTAAAGACAACCAAGAAGGCTAATGTTAACTCAAAGTCCCTGAAGAGAACAGTGGTTGTCCCCTATCCTTCTCCCTAAAGGACCTAATTCTAGAATTTGGCCCATTAAAAGATAAAAAAGGAAGGAAGAGGGAGAGAAAAAGAGAGGTTGCCTAAATGGAACATGTCTCAAACTTCTTTGAGCTATAACAATGCCTTAGGGTGATCTGTTCTAGACTATGTCCTAAGAAATCCTTCAAAAAGCGTTGTAAGTTATTACTTTTTATTTTTTTGGTTAAAATAAAACTGGTTAAAATGCATTCAGACAGTAATCTCATGAGACACTGGAAGAGAACTTGAGATGTTGTGAAAACAGGTGCTAAAAACACTAGACTGAGGACACCAGCGTGGGTGGAAAGCGCCGTCCCCATCCTGCCAGTAACCACATCTGTGACTCAGCAGACATCTAAGGAGCCCGTGGCAGCTCACCTCCCTCTGTCTACCTGGAGGGAAACTGGGGATTCATCAGATTAAGTGCACAAAGTGTGTTGGGTTCCTCCTGATACAGGCTAGGTAAGGTCAAAGCATTCCCACCTCCCAGGGGACAATGGGAATCAGAGTCGGGGATGGAAGGGGCGTGGGGTCTGACTTTCACAAACATGTTAACCAAAATAGAATGTCCCCGACAAAGCAAAGAAGACCTAGGAACTTCATAAAGTAGTGAAGATTCCTTTTTTTTAATTAATAAATTTATTTATTTAAATGCATTTCAAGTCATAGTACATATATAGAGCTCAATGTTTCCATTTCTCTGGTTGCAAACCAGATAGAGTCACACCATTTGTGTCTTCATACCTGCACCTAGGGTAGTGATGACCATCTCCTTCAACCATCTTTACTACACCCATTCCCCCTTTCCTCCCTGCAACTGCCCCCTGCCCCATCTAGAGTTCCTCCATTTCTCCTGTGTTCCCCATTACCACCCCTCTTATGTATCAGCATCCACTTATCAGAGAGAACATTCAGCATTTGGATTTTGGGGATTGGCTTACTTCACTTAGCATAATGTTCTCCAATTCCATCCATTTACCTGCAAATGCCATAATTTTATTCTCTTTTATTGCTGAGTAATATTCCATTTGTGTATATGTACCACAGTTTCTTTATCCATTCATCTATTGAAGATCATCTGGGTTGCTTCCACAGTTTAGCAATTGTGAATTGCACTGCTATAAACATTGAAGTGGCTGCATCCCTGTAGTATGCTGTTTTTAAATCTTTAGGGTATAGGCTGAGGAGTGGAATAGCTTGATCAAATTGTGGTTCCATTCCAAGTATTTTAAGGAATCTCCATACTGCTTTCCAGATTGGTTGCACCAGTTTGCAGTCCCACCAGCAATGTTTGAGTGTACCTTTTTCACCACATCCTCGCCAGCACTTAGTGTTGCTAGTATTTTGGTTAGCTGCCATTCTGACTGGAGTGAGATGAAATCTGAGAGTAGTTTTGATTTGCATTTCTCTAATGGCTAGAAATGTTGAACATTTCTTCGTATATCTGTTTATTGATTGTATATCTTCTTCTGAGAGGTTTCTACTCAGCTCCTTAGCCCATTTAGTGATTGGGTTGTTTGTTTTTTGGGGGTTAAGATTTTTGAGTTCTTTATATATCCTGGAGATCAGTGTTCTATCTGATGTGCGTGTGGCAAAAATTTGCTCCCAGAATGTAGGCTCTCTGTTCAAAAGCTTCTTCTCAGCAAAAGAAACTATCAATGAGGTGAGTAGTGAAGGTTCTTATTATTGTTTGAAATATCAAAATTTTCAAATTCTTCTGGACTTTAAGAAAGAAAGATAATAAAACATCTTTTGTTTTGTTGGTACCAAGGATTGAACTCAGGGGTATTCAATCACCGAGCCACATCCCCAGCCCTATTTTTGTGTTCTATGTAGAGACAGGGTCTCACTAAGTTGCTTACCACCTTGCTTTTGCTGAGGCTAGCTTTGAACTTGCAATCCTCCTGTCTCAGCCTCCCAAAGTGTTGGGATTACAGGTGTGAGCCACTGCGCCCGGCTAGAATGAAACATCTTGATATGCCCCTCCAAACTTCTATGTCATACACATTAAATCCCTCTTTCATCCTGAAAGACTGTAAAATATACTGTCATAATTTAAATATTTACACTTTTACGTCTCTGCCATATAATCACCTCAACTGGGCTTTATGCAAATATATGAATTCTTCAAACATAAAAGGAAGCCAAATTCCTCAAAGAAAGGAACCCTGGGACAACCTTCAATACTGCATGCCAAAAATGTTAGGAAATCCACTCATTTAGTGACCCCAAATACTACTAGCACAGCCAGAGCAGAGGGGTTCTTCTCAAATCCATACAGGGTAACAAAATTCAGTATCTTATTAAACTTTGGTGAATTAATCTTTGAGTTTTCTCCTTCATGACCCAGCCTTCAGTCAAAAGCCAAAGCTCCCTGTGTCCTATTTCCCTTGAGCACTGAGTTCTAAAGGCCACTAGTTGCCATACATTTTGCCAGAAATAACTTGAAGGCTCTCATGAACCAGTGCCAAGCCTCTGTAAAAATGTAGTCATTTTACATTAAATTCCAATTTAAAATAACTAAGCCTGATTTTGGTTTGTGGTCAAGGTTTTTACTGGAACACCTCTGTGAAGGGCTGACCTAGTGCATTCACCCCAAGCAGGGCATTGATTGACAAGAAAGAATTGGAGCAAGAGGTCTAAGTCCAGATGCCAGAACATCAGGGCTATTCCTGAAAAGGAAACAATTTCTCTACACTGTCAATCACTTTGGTTTGAACCTGAGCCTTGAATAGGAAGAAGAGCGGACAGGCAAATCTTCCTCTCCCAAGACATTCTTTTCCTACAAATACCTGTCAGAGAGTAGCAATCTGTAAGAAAAAGATAAAAAGAGAGTGAAGACTATCTGCAAGCCAAAAACTGGAAACAACCAAATGTCCTTGGAAAGGTGCATGTGGTACATCCATATCACCAAGACTACTCAGCAAAAAAAAAGAATGAACCATTCATCCACACAATGGCTTGGACGAACTTCAAGGGCATTATGCTGAATGAAAAAAGGACCAGTTTCAGTGGATCATATACAGTAAAACATCACTTAGATAGCACTCTAAAAAATAACAAAAATTGTAGATTGGAGAAAAGATGAGTGGTCACCAGGGAGCTCGAGATGATGGGTGTGGTTTGATTATAAAAGCATACTGTGTTAGTTAGCTTTCTGTGACTATGACAAAATACCTGAGATAATCAAGTATATAAGGAGGGAAGGTTATTTTGGCTCATGGTCTCAGAGGTTTCAGTCTATGGTTAGTTGGGGCCTGTGATGAGGCAGAACATCATAGAAGGAAGTGCATGGTAAAGCAAAGCATCTCACCTCATGACAACTGGAAAACAGACCACTAGTAACCTAATTCCTCTCATTAGGCCTCACCTTCTAAGGGTTCTACCACCTCCCAATAGCATCACAGTCTGAGGACCAAGCCTTCAACAGAGGGCTTTTGGGGGACACTTATCCAAAACACAGCAGATATCCTTTGTGGCAATGAAACATTCTTTATCTTTTTTTTTAAATATTTTTTTAGTTGTTGATGGATCTTTATTTTATTCATTTATTATTTATATATGGTGCTTATTATTTATATATTCATTTATTTATTTATATGTGGTGCTGAGGATCAAACCCAGTGCCCCACACATGCTAGGCAAGTGCTCTACCACTGAGCTACAGCCCCAGCCCCGCATTCTTCATCTTGATGCATCTGCTTGTGTAATAAAATGGAGAAGAGCCATACGCTTGAATGGTACTGACGTCAATTCCTGATTTTAATGAGCTAGGGGAAGGCACATGGGATCACCCTATACCATCTCTGCTATCACTGCAGCACTTTGCAAACCTAGAGTTATTCAAAATTTTAAAAAGTAAGCAGAGTGACAGCCAAGAAAGATGGAGGAAGTAAAAGAAAGAAAGAAAAAAGAAACAACGTGGAAAAGATATTGACAACTGCAGAAATGAAAAATGACAGGTAAGATTTGGAGGGAGGAACACCAGGGTAAATATTAGGGGTTACAGTGAGGCAAACTGACAGCCAGGAACTGTTTGGATTGTAAATTGTAAATGAACTCACTGGACAGAGAAGGCGAAAGATCATTGAACTGTTACCCCCGGATGACAGGGTAGAAATGAAGCCCAGTGAGCAAGAAGACATGGAGTAAATGTGGCAGTGGTAGCTATAGGAAGGTCCTGTGGGGACAGGAGGGGGTGGGGAGGGCTGGATGTAGCAGCCAACGCTCGGGGCGTGACAGGCATCACATGTGAGAAAGCGGGACTGGGGGGAAATGTCTGACCTGGGAAAAACTATGGAGAAGGAAAACACGAAAGGAATCAGGAAGTTGAGGAAGCAGCAGCCAACTCTGGGGTCATGAGCGGAATTACTGATAAAATGATGCTGTAATGAAAGAATATCATAGGTAGATGAGTTGGAAAGAGAAAAGTGCTCACTCAGCTTTGGCAAATGACAGCCAAATGAAAAGTTCTTCAGGGAAAGAAACTGACAGCAAAGCACAGTAGCCTCTGGAAAGGCATCTCCTCCACGGGTCCACAACCCAGGAACACATCCCGAAATTTCCAGCTTTATTTAACCAAAGATCTTCCCATCGTCCTACTACAAGTCAAGCATACGTCAAGTCTGATTTTCACTTCAAAGGCACACGATCTTAAGGAACACTGTGCAAAAATGACACAAGGCACAGGAGCCTAAATTTCCATGGGATTGAGAGCATTGACAAGCCAGATTTGGAGCAAACACCTTAAAGGCCTCCCGGGATTTGGACCACTCAGGATCATTTACCTTCTGCATCCCCAAAAGCATGATATTAAAATCTGAAAATTAGTGCAGTAATTCTAAGACCTTAGAATCTGAGGTTTAATGTGGACCTAAAGGAACTGTCACCACACAATGGAAGCCCAAGGGCATGGTCTCCACAAGTGACATGGGGAAATGCTAAGGAGGGAAGCCCTCAAATAAAGGGATGCATGAAAGATCACTGGGTACTCCTTGTCAATGGGGAAGTTAAAAAAAAATCCTAGTTTCTCTCTTAGCTCTTGGAAAACATCAACTCAGAATGGTTTGGAAACATTTCACCTAGAAATGGAGAAGGAATTGAAGTCATCCTGAAAATGTGGCTGGACAAGATCCCATTGATCTCCACTGCCACCAAGCCCAACCTCCAGTCTTGGATAAGAAGACAGTGATAACCTAAAGATTGGGAAACCCAAAGCCCCTGGTAGACTTTGCCAGATACCATTCCTTGGTAAATTATGATCCTGTGACAACACAAAGAAAAATCTCACTTTTCTTAGCCATCATTAACCAAATTGCTTGCCAGGAAAGATGCATTTGGTGGGGGAAGCTTTGATAAACCAGATCAAGGCTGGGCCTCCAGGCCTGTGGCAGCCCCATCAAGAGACATGAGGAACAGATTAATTTTCTGCAAAAAAGCCATGAGTGGTGGGGAAGAATTCTCTAAAAGGAAGAATTCGAGAAGCTACTTGGCAGAAAAGTTTAAAGACCAACAGCTGAGAATAGAATTAGGAAGGGATATCTAGAAACTATGAGCGTTATGAGATGTCAACTCTCTTTGGTCTTTGTTATAAAATCTTCAGTAGAATCCACATTGTGTTTCTGGAGGAACAAAATTTTCTTTGGGGGAATCTCTGGCTGCAGTGCCCTGCTTCAAAATTGACACAAGGGTAAAAGCATAGCCTGCAGAGGCACCCTCTTACTAACAATTACTGAAGATGTGAAAACCCCAATTTAAGGCCAACCTGAGCAAGTTAACAAGACCCTAAAAGCAATGTAGTGAGATCCTGTCTCCAAATGAAAAAAATAAAATAAAATGGGCTGGAGATGTGGGTCAGTGGTAAAGTGATCCCAGTACCAAAAGAAAAAAGTAAGAACCAAGACAAAGCACAGGAGAAATGAGTAGAAAGATCAGTACCTTCTTCTTTTACTAAATTTTGAAATTCCTAAGTCACAGAATCCTTTCTTGGTTTCTGAACAGGCTCTGCGAGAGAGGTGTGATAGCCTGGGGTCAACACGAGGGTGTCCTCTCATTCGTCTCCCCAAACCCTCAAGCACCTTTAGGTCCTGCAAAGGTCACTTTAGCCCTGACATCTTTTTCTCCTTCCTGAATCTCCAAAGCCTCAGAAACAAATCTCCATGTCACAAAGAGATGGCATCTATTTGCTTCGTCTTTTGTGCTTCCTCCTGTGGGATATCATCTGATTATAGTTCTTCTTTCTGGAAAATATCATGGTTTACCCTTTTACCAAGTTACCGATGATCTCATCCTATTTTCTCCAGAAGGGTTGGCCAGTGTGGAAAGTGAAAAATGGAAGTGAATCTATAGCTTTATGCCTTTACAATCAAATTCTGTCACAGAAGCAGGTGAGATCTTTATTATCAGTTAGACTGAATCCATGATGTAAGTTTGTTTTTGTACTAAACAGGAAAATAAAATATCACACGCACACATGCGCACACACACAGAGCAAAGGGTTGGTTGTGTCCACAAGCACATCTGTGAGACTAGATGGGCAGTCTGTAGGGCAGGTTTTCAACAGGCCTGGGAGGTGGAAGACTGGAGACCCATTCTCCAAGCCTGGTTCTGCCTTGGTTCCTGTGCACTCTTGACAAAGTTCCCTACTGCTAACTATGTCATTAAAATAAGGATAAAGTTTGCCTTGCAGACAGCAGAAACAATATGTAAGTCATACTGTGGTTTGGATAACTGTTCCCCAAGGCCCAATGTGTTGAAGGCACAGTCCCCAGCCTATGGCGCCATTAGGAGGCGGTGGGACCTTCAGGAGTTGGGGCCTTAGTGGGAGGAAGGAGGCCACTACGGGATGCCCTGCAGGGGCTCTCAGGCTCTCCTCCTCCTTTCTCTTTGCTTCTGGCTGCTGTGAGGTAAGAATTTCGCTCCTCGTGCTCCTGCCGGGATGTGCTACCTCGCCACAGACCCAAAGGCAACAGGTCCTCCTGACCATGGACTGAAACCTTGAGCCAAAATAAACCTTTCTTCCTTTTTTTGGTCCTGGTGATTTCACCCAGGGATGCTTACCCACTGAACCACATCCCCAGCTCTTTTTATTTTTTACTTAGAGTCAGGGTCTCGCTAAGTTGCCGAGGCTGGCTTTGAACTCTCAGTCCTCCTGTTTCACCCTCTTGAGTAGCTGGAATTACAGGCATGCATCACCACCCTTGACATCTTTTCCTATTTTCAAGTTGATTTATCTCTGGTATTTGTCATGGTAACAGAAAGCTGACTAATACAGGCTCATAGTAGATGCTGAATCTAAGATGGTTTCTCATTCCCAACTGCACAAATCTTAGCTGGTCAGGGGGCGAAAAAATCAAGTGGCTTGCTGGTTTCTAATTCACTCTTTAACACTGTCCTTTTTCTGCCATGATTTTTTCTTCTAGTTTTTGTACACCCCTCATAGCCTATAATCATCCCAGTTCTCAGAAGCAGCAGCTCAACAATAATTTGCTATAATAACTATGAGCGCCCAAGACAGCTGAGCCCCACAATGCCAGGTCCTTGAGGTTCTTGGAGGAGGAGGGAGGGCAATGTTGGGTGTTGCCCAGTGTAGGACTCTGACCCCATCAGAGTAGAAGAATAATTTTTTTGTTGTTTTTATTAGTTATCCAAAGGGCTTGTATTCTCTGGATTCTCTTCCATAACACTTCCAAAATAGTCTTGGCAAAAAAAAAAAAGTCTTTCATCAAGCAATTCCTGCTCAAAAATTTGTCAGCTGTCAACTCCACAAATACCTACTGGTTATTACTCTCAGGCTCTCTCTAAATTGTCAATCAACATGATGTGTACTCTACCAGGACAATAAAAGACCAAGGGCAAGTGCAATGTCCACAGCCTCCTTACAAGTCAGAAAGCTTTGTTCTCCAGTTTCTAGCCTTCTCCACAGCTTTGAAGCACAAGTCCCCACTGTAAGAAGACATCACAAAGGGTCAGGGATTAAAAAAAGAAAAAAAAACCACTAGAAACCACTTTTAAATGCCAGCTTGCTTTTCTGGAGGTCCTGAGCCTATTTTGGCAGCAGCACCCTGGTCTTCCTGTGGCCTGCAGACATTCCTTCTCATCCTGCTTACTTATCTGTTCTGACAGTTTTACATCTCCCACAGCTAAGAGCACAGCACTTCACAAACACCTCAGTTCGATGCAGACACATTGCCTTGATTGGATTTCTCCTAACATCTCAGAAGCTTGGTTTGCTTGGTTCATCCTTTGAGTCACCTGATACGTGGAATTGCCAGATTTAGCAAATAAAACACAGGATGGTCAGTAAAATTTGAACTTCAGATAAATAATAAATCATTGAGTGTGTCTCATATACTATTGGAGCATATATATGTGAATAAAAATCGTTGTTTATATGAAAAAAGTATGACAGGGTATTCTGTGCCCTATCTGCAAACCCTACTGGCATGTCACCCAAAGCTGAACAAGGGATTAAGTTATATGTCCAGTCAGTGACACCTGGACCCCAGAGATGGGTGCTATGCTGCAGCACCCTGATCATCACTGACTACAGGAGGGAGAGAAGGGGAATTGAGAATGAGCCAGCACTGGAGACTTGCACATGCACATCATCTTTCTGCAAAGGAGGGCTTTGTCCCATCCTCCTGAGTCAAGGTGACTAATTGCACTTCAAGTGATTGTGCAAAGCAAGGAGGAACAGAGAGTAGGGGGTGGAAATAGTGGCCAGAAGCAACTGCTGGTCATCTAAGAAAATGAGTTCTCCTGCAAGGGCCCCACCAGCCCAGGCTTGCGGAGATGGGATGTGTGGTTGAATATGCTCCCTGGAAAGTCATCACTGCCCATGAAGCCATCCAGGCCCTAGAGTCACAACCTTGGGTATTTGGGGACAACAGAAAAACAAATACCCATTCCCAGAATTTGAGAACGTCTTCAGACATTCTGGACAACTCCCACAGTGTCCAAGAGCATTGGAAATATATTTTCTTCTTAGAGAAGGAGAGCACTTTTTCCTTTATAATATGATTTCTTGGATGGAGAGAAACTATTAGGCATCCCAAAATGCTCCTGTAGAAATGCAAGATGATATTGTATTGTATTAATGTCACTTAATGGTAGCTGTCAATGATAGTGATGGAATAAATATGGAAAAGGAAATTACTGTAATTGATTGACAGTCTGGAATCTTCCATATTCGACCTAATGAGAGAAACCTATGAGCAGCAGCTTCCAGTGCAGGCTATTAATGCAAATTGTATGCACCGTACTGGCATGCAGAGTTATGCAATACCATGTGAATGCCTAATCCGTTTCACCAGGCTTGTCTTTATCCAGAAAAAAAAAAAAAAATTCACTGACATGCTGATTAGTATATTAGAAGAGTTTAAGAAGTTTGGTGCTAAAATAGGTGCCACCATGGTGTTATTAATTTAGTTCTGAACAAGACAAACAGCTCTGTGCAGCCATCAAAATCACTACATAAGTCTACAAGATAACTTTGTCAAGTCTGATGGGAATTTACAGAAAAATCTTGTGATATGTGGAAGGAATTAGCAAATAGATAAGGAGCACATCATTTTTCTAGAAAACCACTGTCAAGGACTTGGGACCCATGCAGAACCAGACACCTGCCAAGACTTCTACAGTGCTGGTACCATCACTGTCTCTCAGACATTCAGAAAATTGTGGAAACTTCTAACAGAACCAGATGTGGAAGGTCAAGGGAACTACAGGTACAAATAAGGTTTAGAGCCATGGAGGTTTGAGTACCATCTGGGCATCATCAACAAGGGTAAAACTCCCCCTGCGGGAATACCCTTGAATGGGAAGAGGTCTGTTGGGATAGAAAAATAAGTTGTCAATTAACCATTCGGTACACACCCCAAGAACTCAGAGCTTTGAGAATTCCAGAGCTCTATGCCCTTACTCTCCTTCACAATTTAATCTTTGAAACTGGAATCAACAGACAGAAGGCCTAGATTTCTGTGTGTTCCACCACTCTCTGTAATTCCTTCTGGCCTGACTACTCCCCGTGGCCACAAACATCCCTAGGTTAGAAAGCACAGGACTAAAAGAAAGAAGGTGTCATGCACTGAGATTTCCCACTAGCGGTCTCAAGAGGCTTAGGTTGGTAAATAGATGAACATTTAAATTTTATTCCATGAAAATGTTTTGGACTTCTTTTATTTACTGGGTATACATTATACCCTGTACACACAAGCACTGATCCTGCCCTCCTGAAGCTTATATTCAGTGGAAGAGACAGATGTGAGGTGGTCATATAAGAGGATGTAAGAGTGTCACAAAAGAGGACACACACATACGTAATGGGGGACTGACACAACCTGGGAGCTAGGGAAGCTGACCTTAAAGAAGGCATACTTAAACCAGGATTCCTCAGATACCAGGTTTTCCATTAAGTTGACAAATAAAAATTATATGTTTGCATTGTATACAACCTGAGGTTTTGAACTACATACATACACGGGAAGGGCCGACTATCTCACATACTTACTTAGCATTTTTTGTATCCTGAGAACATTTGTGGTCTACTCCTGGCAACGTTCAAGTATACAGTACATTGATATTAACTGCAATCACCAATTTGTACAGAAGATCTCTGGAACTTATTCCTGCTGTTTCATTGAAACTTTGTGCCCTTTGACCAAAGACGCTACCACCTCTGCCTCTGGGATTCACCATTCTACTTTCTACTCCTATGAATTCTACATTTTAGATTCCTCATAGGAGATCACACAGTATCTCCTTCTGTGCCTGGCTTATTTCATTTGGCATGATGGCCTTGAAGGTCATTCATGTTGTTGCAAATGACAGAATTTCCTTCTTCTGATGGCTGGATAACACCATTGCGTACGTATGCCCTACATTTTCTTCATCCATTCATCCGCTGATGGACACTTAGGTTGGTTCCAAGTCTTGGCTACTGTGACTGGTGCTGCCATCTACATGGGAAAGCAGATCTCTCCAACAGACTGATTTCATTTCCTCTGGCTAAATGCCCAGAATTGAGATTGCTGGATCACAGTAGTCCAACCTTTAATTTTTTTGAGGAATATGCACACTACAATTTTCTGTGATGGCTGTACTAGATGTTGGTGTTAGTTTTTTTTTTTATTTTAATGATCATACACAATGTGTATAAGAAAAAATATACTTGACAAGCTTATGTTTCATTGCCATGTACACGGATATAACTTTTCCCTTTTTAAATAAACCAATTTGCATTTTTAAAATGAGTTCATTTAAAGAAAACATTAAGTAATTAATAGAACAAGTAGTACTCCAGTATACCACAGATCGTGATTTTGGTACCCAAATGACTAAAGTCTGGGAAACCTGGTTGAGGGAAAGGTGAAAGGTAGCTCCTGAGGAAAGGGCCTAGGGAGAGAGTTGAAATAACAAAACTAAGAAAAATAAAGTTGGTGCAGAAGGTTCCTTAGTGTGCTCTCCCATACATGATTTTTCTTCTTTCACCATCACGGTCCCCTGTGGTGTAACGGATTCTCGTCGAATTTTCTATAGAATAATTGAGCGCCTTGCCGGGTTAAGTAAAACACTGAAGGTCACCCAGCAAATTAGCAGTGGAGGTAGAATCACAACACAGGCCACCTTTGCCCAACTGAGAGCTGCGTCCCTCACCTCCAGAGTTCTGAGTGGGGGGCAAGATGGAAAATGAAACTTTATATAAAGAAAACTGAGCAAAATAGAAGGCTTCTACAGGAAAAATAAATCCACAGCTGGCTTGAAAAATATAACCTTGTTTTGGTTACTGTATGTCCTTTGAAATGACCCAATTTGAAGGTCCTTGTAAAAGCTGCCTGAATATATGCTCTGTCTCTTTTTTAAAAAAGAAAGAAATCCCTGAAAAGGAAGTGGGCCACCCTGGAGAAGTCCATGTGGTGTCTAGTAATATCCAGCTATCTCAAGGACAAGGAAGAGGTATCCTGTGGAGGGGGGGTAGCATGTCTTTCTTAACATCAACTTTATAGCTGGGTCCTTCCCACCTAGCCCCCAATGATCCTAGTAACTCAATAAAAGCCAGCTTGTCATCCATGAGCTTCTTGACACCATAGGAAAGCCAGCTCCATTTTCCATCTCCACCATCTTGGAGGCCATGAACTCTACTATACGAAGAAGAGAAGCAGATGCTCCACCAAAATCCCTCCAGGACTCCGAGCACCCTTGCTGTATGAGCTTCTCCATGTAGGAGGCTCAGCTGCTGTCATTCACTGCCTTCTCAGCTGTGCGACCACATCCCACCGATTCCTTCTGGGTTCCCACCCTGCCTCCTTCTTCCATCAGGGCTCCTGAATCACTCATGCACCTGACATTTATATTTGAGCACCCACCATCGACAAGCTCTGCTCTAAATCCTGAGCAACCACACGGTGCCCTTGTTCCCACCAAGATTGTACTATAGTGAGAGGGGGACAAATAAACCAACAGGTTAAAAAAATAAAATAGCATGCCATTGGTGCAGGAGTCATTTATTTTTTACGACTAGCATGAAAGAAAGTGAATAAGAATATTCCCTGCAGTCAGGGAAAGTCTCTCTGAGATCACGTTTAAATTGAGCACTCAACCCTGTGAGGAGCAAGTGGGCCGCAACTCCAGGTAAGAGGAACCGCCCATGCATAGACTCTAGGGTAGGGGAAAGTCCGCAGAGCTGAAGGAAGGCCAGTGAGGGGCAGCGATGCCGCCGGGCCACCAGTAGCAAGACCCTACTGCTGCATGCATCTGGGGACTTCTAGCTTCCCTGGCCTCCCCTGTTATTAAATGCCAATAAAGCCCTGAGTACTAACAACCAAAATTCTCTCTCTCTCTCTCTCCCCAGTGTCATTGGGGCAGTTGTAGTGTCTCAGTCAAGAAATACTAAACCACAGCAGGTTTAGTTTAAGGCGAGGCTAGAGAAGAGGGCCCACGTCACACTGGGCATTAGGGCTGCTGTAACAAAGTGCCATAAACGGGAAGCGTAAATAAAAAAAACTTTACTAACTTACAGTTCTCCTTCCTCCTGAGGGCTATGAGGGAAGATCTGTTGCAGGCTTCCTCTGAGCATCTGTGGCCATGGGGCACTTGTTGGGGTGTAGAGGGGGTTCCCTGCACACCTCCATATCCCCTCCCTCTGTGCATGTCCATCCCCATGTCCAAATTTTCCTTTTTGTATGACCCCTGTTTTGTTGGCGTAAAGCTCATCCAACTGACCTCATCTTAACTTTGATCGTGGGCAAAGATCCATCCTTAAATAAGGTCACATTCCCAAGGACTAAGGACTTCAGCATCTTTTCAGGGGTGGGGACACAATCTACACAGAGGAAAACATTTAGAACTTTATTCTGAATGAAATCCCTTGGAAGACTGTAAATAGGCAAGTGATAGGATCTGATTTCTTCTTCTAAAAGGATGGTTCTGGTCTCTGTGTGGAGAATGGATTACTGGGGCAAGACTAGAACCAAGGACACCAGATCAGGCAGAAGCTGGCGGTGGCTTGGCTGAAGGCATCCTAATACGAGCAGCTCTCAGGAGGCCTCTCGGAGAACTGAGCCAGGAAGTGGGCTAACACTCTTTCCAGAAAACTGCACAGCAAGAGCAAGCTGTCTGGGGACAGCCCACCAAGAGGCACACTGGCACCTAAGACCATCAGCCTTTCAGTACAGATCAGAAAATGACTTGAATGAGTTTTTTGGGTGCAGAGGGCAGGATTAGATGACCTTCCCAGTGTCCTTCCAATGGCAGGCTCTGTGGTGTCTACAGTCTTCCCTGGGTAAATCAAGGATCTTCCTCTGGCATCTTGGACAACACAGGACACGAGAGGCCTACTGCCCTCCCACCCTCCCTCTCTCCAGCCAATGATGACGCACACCCAGGCTGCACGCTACCCCTTCCTTCTCAGAGCTGCATTTATGTCTTGCCCTTCCAGGGAATTAGCATTTCCATATCAGTGAACAAGAACAAGTTAACACGCTGACAGTGTGGGCTACCTTCCAGGGTTTGTCTGCTGACAGATTAAAAAGTATGTCAACACGCCTTTATATTAACAAATATTGCAAAGCAGAAGCCTTTGTTTGTTTTTTAGGTTTTTGGCTTTTTTTTTTTTTTTTTTTTTTTGCTCTGCTTTCCTGATTTGTGGGGGGGTGGGGGTGATGTTGGTAAGTCCACGCCTGCATTCACACCAAATAGCCGGAGCGGGTGATGTCAGCCAGGCTGGGTCCATGGTGGCCCACAAATGTAGGCTGCTCACTCCTGCCAGATGAATCAGCTGGAGGCAGGGTGACAAGTGGGTGGGTCGTTTCTTTATTATGCAGTTTGGGGGGGAAGATGGGATCATCATAAGATGCACTTTCCAGTGGCTAGGTTTCCCTTTCAATACCCTGCAAGCATGAGAGGTATTTGGCAACTTTTGGAGAAAAGTTTTCTTTTTTGTTTTTTTTTTGGTTTTTTGTTTTGTTTTGTTTTTTTAATTGTTGTTGTTTGGTTTGGTTTGGTTTTTGAATTTGGTACCTTTAAATATGTGAAATAAGGGACTTGGTCTGAACCTTTCTCACTGCTCTCTTTGGTTGCTAGTTTACAGTGACTGAGGACTGACTGGGACCAAAAGTCCTTCAGGTAAGGCAACATGAGAGTAGATTTTCCCAACCACAGCCCACAAGTCAATGCCAGACAACCACCTGCATTTAAAGTACAGCCTGTGAGCTAAGAATGGCTTTCACATTTTTAAATAGCTGGAAAAAAAATCAAAAGAATCATATTTCATAAGATGAATCATATTGCATCACATGGGAAAATTAAAATAATATGAAATTCAAGTTACAGTGTCTAAAAATAAAGTTCCGTTGGCACATAGCCAGTCTTGTTCATTTTCATGTTAGCTGTGGCTGCTCTCCTGAAGCAGCAAGGACTTTTGCCAGGCTCTGTGAGACCTACAAAGTCTAAAACGTTGGCTCTCTGACCCTGTGGGGAACATGCTTCCCCTCTCCTGCTCTGGAGTTTGAGGAAGAAACATGGTCTCTTATGTGACCTCCCTGCATTTTCTATTACTTTCCTAAATCCTGTAGATGATTTTTTTATTAGAGTTTTAGATGTAGGTATCATAGTGGGGTTCATTTTGACATATTCATAAATGCATATAAAACAATTTGCCCCAGTTTTATCCCTGGTACTTCCTCTTTCCCTCCCCTCTCCACTCCCCCGTCCCCCTTCTCTACTCTATTGGTGTTCCTTCTACACGTTGAGTTGTTTTTGAGTTGGTGATTACAGTGGCGTATGAGGCTGGAATGCACTGTGGTGGGTACACACATGCACTTAGCATACTTGGGTGGACTTCATTCCCCTGTTCTTCCCCTTTTCCTCCTTCCCCCCTTCCTCCCCCATGGTCCACCACTTCTTCTCTACTGACATCCCTTCTATTTTCACTAGATCTTCCCTTTTTAGCCCTCTCTTCTTTCTGGCTTCTGCATATGAGAGAAAACACTTGTCCCTTGACTTTCTGAGTCTGGCTTTTTTCACTTAGCTTCAGGTTTCTCCAGATGACTTTTATTCACTTGAAAATCTAAATCAAGTTCTTCTTTTGTGCCAGGCAAAGCACAGGGTCCTGGGGGTACAAGTGTGAACGGCAGTGGCCAGCCCCTGCTCAAGAGCAGGTGTAAAGCACACTGCCCTGCAGACCCCGTGTGCAACAGAGGCTAAGCCCAGCCAGAGCCCAGGGAGGAGGCACATAGGGCCACAGGCACACACAATAGGCATTGAGCTCCTGCTCTGGAATACCAGGTAAGAGATGAAAAAGTATAGATTAGCCACTACCTGGGATTTATAGGAAATGTCAAAGTTAACAGAGGGAAGGAGAAGAGAAAGAGTAACTTACGTCAATTTCGTGACCACATTCTTCTTTCTTTCTCCCATCCCGCACCGTGTTGGGACGGGGTGGAGCCCAGAAAATGAGGGAGAGAGGAATGAACAGAGGTGGAGAGTTCAGGTCGGGGCAGGTCACGCAGAGACTTCGGGGGCTTTTGCCTTAACACTCAGAACAGTGGAAAGTTGCACAAAATCAGCAGTCCTGTTTATTAGCCAAACTCTGAAAGCAACCGCAAGACCACAGAACAGATAAATAAGCAATGACATATTCACATAATGAAATACTAAAAAGTGATGAAAATAAATCTATTACCACGACACTCAGCGACATGAGTGAATCTTAGCAACAGATCATTGAATGAAGAAAGCGGTCCCAGAAGATAGCGCACAGCTTGGTCGATTTTCCATATGGTTAAAGGCAACGGAAATTTAACGAGGTATTATTGGAAATATCTTCATATAATATATATGTGTAAATGTACGTTTGCAAATCCACTTAGGTACAATACATTTCCAGAAAGCAAGGGAATAGTTCAATGCAAGGTTCAGAAGGCTGAGCTGGCAGCCTACAGGATGGGGCGCAACACACTCAGGGATACGGGAGTCATTAATGTGCCATTTCCTGGGGCCAGTGGATTCGCAGGTGTCTATCATGTTAAAAATTAAAAATCACCATGAAAAGTTATTAAAGCAATTTATAACAGAGGATGGCCCCTTATAACTTATAGTTCAAACTGATCTCTCCGGCTGCACTGAGGACAGTTCTTTGGAAGAAGGCAAGCCAGGGAGCAGAGAGGCCCCTCAGGAGGTTGGCTTAATGATAGATCACCTGCCTAGCATGCGCGAGGCCCTGGGCTCCATCCACAGCACCAGAGAAACGGGGAGAGAGAGAGAAAAGGAAGAAAATGCATCAGGACAGGGCCTTTGACCCAGAGTTTTCCATGCCTTCCCCCATAGAAGAGGTTTTATCAGATGAATAAACATGGACCGTATCTGAAAGATGTCATGGAGACCCTCAGAAGCATCCAGCCAGGAAGAGCTCCTAGGAAAATAGAGAAGAGAAAAATTATAGCAAACCTACACCCACACCACGGTACTTCCTGCCCTCCAGGGAAGTTTTCTCCCCTCCTTTTAGTATACCTATCTCCTACCTCCACAGAGGTACTGAAAATTCTCCGAAGTAGCAGTTCTGGGGAACTGATTTCTCGACTGGCATGTTTGGCTTGGCTAACTGCTTATGTGTGACTGCAGTTTGAGGTCCGAGGGTCAAGGCTGACGTCCAGAGAAGGCAATGGTGATCTGGGTACCCTCTTTCACAGGTTCATAGGCAGCTGCCTTCCCTTCAAAGGCGCCTCCTTCCATCCCTCCAGGTTTGGGCTGCTTGGTCCCACAGGTTCCGCCCAGTGAAGGGATGCTTGGGATTCAGGTCTGCTGTCTTATTCCTGTCCTCACTAGCTAAGGGACCTTGGGTGCCTGGGAACCTGTGACTCTGTGACAGCACAGATGAAGACCCTCTGTGTTAGTCACCATCCCTAAGAAGCAATCTCTAAGCAACCCTAGCTACTGTCAAGTAAAATGACAGGAGGCCATTGGTTGGGACTAGGTGCCTGTACTAAAATTCAAAATGAAGTCACTCACACTAATGTTCCAGGGTGCCAAACCAAAACTAAGTTTTTATCTGAACTTCCTAGAAATGAGGATTACAGAAACAACAGCCAAATTTCCCAAACTGCCCAGTTTCAATTGGCTCGATAAAGAACTTCCCTCAGACTTAATCCTTACACCAAAACAAAACAAGAAGAAAAAGGTAACCTGAAGTAGCCTGTCAACCAGGTGTTTTCTGTATTTCTATCTTCTTGTCCTTACAAGGAGAGTGATTTTGGAATGACTGATCCACTTTTTCTTTGTAGCTGCTTTCTTGGGGTCCTTCTGTCCACTTCCTCTATTTCATGGAATGAATTGTAGCCTGATTTCAGAATCGCAGATAAAGTCAATTAAGGTCTTTCCACTAAATTGTGGTAGTTTTGTTCATTGATACTGCCTTAGGTGAAGCCCTATATCTCTGTATCATTGTCAAATGTTCCAGAACAATTTTGACTTCTCTCCCAACTAGTTTCATGATCTCTGCGGACTCAAAACAAGGGCCAAAGTTAGCCGAAGTTTTTCCTGGTGGCCACAGACTCTAGTGGACAGACCTCATCCTCTGCCATGCCTCCTGGCTTCTCTCTGTCTTTCTTCTCTTCAAGTCTGGTTACCTGTAGCCTATCACTTTTGCAATGCAAACGACTTAAAGGAAAATCAAAAGAAAGATGATGGATCACCCATCCTTCCCTCCACCACATCCCAGCTCTCCGGAAGCAACAGGGCTCTTTCCCAAAAGCACATGGGTAACATTATTTAAAAAATAGGCTTATACTGAAGGCTTCCAAGTGAGTGTTCTGACTCTGGGGACATAAGATGAGAATCTGCCCCTAAAACGATATGAATAATAATAATGGTAATCTTTTAAATTGCTGGAATGACAAAGGCTGTGAACGCCCTAAAGAACAGATTTTTAATTCTGAGAAATCCAGAGGGTGATTCACGCACAGCACACCCGCGCTCGGGTGGTGCTAGGAGGGTGGGTACGATTCTCACTGCAGAGCTTCCGGCGCACACGGCTGCACGCCCTGCAGAAATGGGAATTATGCACTCCAGTAACCCTGACGATTCACAGTTAACTCATTTACATTGAAAGTTGAACAGATTTGCCCCAAGTAGCAGATAAACATATTTACATGGATTATAAACCTTAGCACTGGGGAGCAGGAACGAACCTAGAGGTCATCTAACCAACCTTGCGCACGGTACAGAAAAGGAAACTGAGGCCCCAAGGCCCCAAGTGACCGGCCCAGCTCCCAACTACGTCCGGTGGCAGAGCTGGGGGCTCAGGTGCTACTTTCCAAGCCTGCACTGCCTCTGAGCTTTAGTGCGATTATTCTGTTATCTTACAACAGACAGAAAAGCAATGAAGGAAACAAGATGGAGAAAAAAGAAATTGAAACAGAGGAAAGGATGGAAGAGATACAGAGTGGCAGGAATTACAGCAGAGACTGTCTGTCTCTGTCTGCCTTTATCTTTCTGTGTATCTGCCTCATCTCATTCCTTTCTGAAACCTGTCTGTACCCCGTCTCCCACAGGCTGGCTCCTGACTGAGTATAGCCTGACTTGGTTTATTCCAAACGCCACTGCAGAAAAGCCTACGATGGGCAAAACACTGGTGGGGCTACGAGTCGTCAAAAGGAATTTTCCAGAACCTTTGCACCCCACCCACCCCATGTCCATCCTCCCTCACTGTCAACGAGGAAGCAAGAGTGAATCGTTTAGGCTTTGGGGTAGGCTTCTGAGCATCAGGTGGCACTTTCCCAAAAGGCAGAATCTTGAGCCCAGCCCACCCCAACCTAAGGGACTGGAATCTGTATTTGAACAAGTGGTTCAGAGGATGTGATGCACTCTCAAGTTTGAGAAGCAACCAGATGGAGAATATTTGCAACGTCCTTCCAGGTTCCCTGTCACAAGCTTTTTCTAGGACTTGGGAGGAAGATAGGTCAGAGATTTTAAAGGTTAAGATTTACCAATCTAAATCCCCTCCTTGGGATGTGCCTCAGGAGCAGAGACGTTCATTCAAAAGAGTTCATCGCCAGAGTGGCAGCTGGGTCTTTCCTGTTCAGACCAGATGTTACCTGTGACAAGTCACAAAAATTCCTATCACAGGTTCTGCTTTGCAAAATCCAAATGGATGTAGATGCCCAGTACTTCCAGCTACTCCTGACTCAGAAAAGTAAAAAAGAGCAGGAAGGATTTAAATACTTCAAACTTGCCCAGTCCTGAAGCAAAGTGAATCTCCTCCTAGGCCTTGCTGAAAAGAAGGGACCAGGATGGCAAAGAGGAGCAAGACCCCAATGTCCTGCTGCAGCCAAGACTGTGAATATGCCTGCTAGTGGCAAAATGACAAGAAAAAATTAGCAGGGAAATTTTCCAGATGTCAGCTCCAATGAGAAAGTAATAGACACACACACACACACACACAAATTTAATTAGAAAAAAAAAACCTTATATAAAAGATTTCCTCTTTGAAGTTGGTGAGGGAATATTGACTTATATCCTTATTTTTCCCAAGTGTCGTGTCCTCCCACATGTCCCAGAGGATTCTTGTGAAATAATCCCTTGGCCAACATCAGGGAATAGTCCTGCCCTTTGATCTAGATGATACAATCTTGAAAGATACCCTGTTCGCGCATCTCCAGTTACGCGGCTCAGAATAAGATTTCTGAAAGGGGAGAGGGGAGGAGAAAAGTATACACAAACACAGAATGAGTGAGCTTTTAAAAGACAGAGAAAGAGGGTGAATTCTAGAACGTGCATCTATGAATAGACGCTGCCAGTGCAGGATGTATATAAAGCATTTTATAGTCTTCACAGGTTTTACTTAATCTGCAGATTTTGCCAGTCGCGTTCATATTTATAGCTGCCTGCAACTCTTCATGACACAAAAGCTAAAACAAAGGCCAAAACTTCTACCTTGGATAATCTGAATTCTGTCTCTTTCTTTTGCCTTTGTGCACACACCACCACAACCACCAGCACCCAGGTGACTTGTCCAGTGCCCATGCCAACAGCAACATCTCAGCACAAAGACCTCCACCACCAAGACGAAAGCAAGCCTCACTCCTACCTGATTTCTCCTTGTCGTGTGCAGCTAAGACATGAAGCTTGGCCTCCGAATTGGAAATACCGAATCTGAAGCCAAGCACGCTGATGCACGCCCGTAATCCCAGTGGCTCGGAAGGCTGAGGCAGGAGGATGAGGAGTTCAAAGCCAGCATCAGCAACTTCGTGAAGCACTTAATAACTGAGCAAGACCCTGTCTCTAAATAAAATATAATAAAGGGCTGGGGATGTGGCTCAGTGGTTAAGCACCCCTGGGTTCAATCCCCGGTACCAAAAAAAAAGGAAGGAAGGGAGGGAGGGAGAGAGGGAGGGAGGAGGGAAAGAAGACCAGATCTCAGTGAAAATCCAAAGCTACCATCCCACCTGATGCAGTGAAATCAAAAAATAGCACACACGTGTACACACTCATGCCCCCATGTGCTTTCGAGGCCTTCAAAAGATATTTCTATTTTTACTGGACTTTAAGTCCATCGTCGTGAGGATGATCCAGTCTGCTTCCTATTTGAGCCAATTCCAACATGAGCAAACTTTTGGCCAGTTTTATCCTGAGCTCCGTTTCTCTTTACCCCAGGCAGGTTGCCTGAAGCCAGGACCCAGTTCATAAAGATTTGGCATATTTTGTCCCTTCAGAAGTCTGGTGGTTGCAGAGAGGGAAAATACTTTAAAAACAGAACACGCCCTCACGGATGGAAAGCGGTGCAGAGAGCAGGGGTTTGGCTTCCTGCCATTTTTGCAAATGTGTTTTCGAAACCAATTACAATGCGGTGATCAGGCGGTGAATTTGCTCCTCCACCAGATTGCTTAGGCCAATCAGCTGTGCGGGGCTTTCGTGGACCTCCTGGTTCTTGGGAATGGGGGAGCATTCTCCATAGAAGCCCCGCTATAAGAAAGGATTTCTTTTAAAAAGGACATCTTTTATTTTCCCATCTGTTTCCTCTCACAGCACAATTTGGGGTCAACTCGGGTCTTACAACATTCAGAAGGATAATTTGGCTCTTTCCTTCAATAACTGTGAATATGGAGACTGAAAAGGGCTTACTTTTAACTTCTTTCACCACAGAGGAGCACAGTGAAAGAAAACACTCCCCCAAGGCCTGGATCTGAGGTTCTGCTGTAAACAGACAGGGGCCGAGTGACTTTCGAAGGGCAAAAAAGAAACACTCCCAAAGTAAAGGATGTTAATTGAATTTGTTTTCAAAAATTGCAAATCCTGGTATCTGCTTAAAGCAAATGAGGCATTAATGCTGCGAGGCCATTGTGCCTGAGGACAGAGCCTCCCTGTGTGGAGGAGACTGGGCAGCCTGGCTGGCAGCTACTTTGTCTTTGAAGGTGGCGAGAGCTGAAGCTCACACCACTGGGACGTAACGTGGAGTCACAGTAGACACTCAGTCACAAATGATGGGAAACTTTTATATGAATCCAAGTTAAAAAGAGGAAAAATGAAAACACAGGAAACAGGAAAACGAAAACTTTTCATGCAACTGGTGAAAGAATGAACTCTCCCTGCTCCTCGCCTTCCTGCTCTCCTCAGGGGTGAGTGTCCTGAACAGAGAGGTGACAAGCTGGCAACCACAGAGTGCAAACCACACGTCCCCCCTCCCCACCACATCAGGCTCACTGCTGCATCCCCAGCATCAGGGATCCCTGCCCCTCCTCCTCCTCGGCTGCAAAACTTATTAAAATTTTTTAAGTGTGAGTGCAATTTTTTTTTCATTGTTTGGGTTATTGCTGTTTTGTTTTGTTTGCTCATTAAGCCAACTAGAAAGCCCCAATAGCTGTTGTCTGGTTCAAAATCAAAGCCCCATGTGTTTCGATGGAACAGTAGAGGGCTTGAGCGAGATTTCTTAGAAGTTACTTCTGCGTCTCTCCCCAGTCAGCTCCCATGGCTAATCACCCCCCTCCCCAGGAAGAGGAGATCCTCAAGGCAGGGATGTGAAAGGCTGGGGACAGGGGGCTGAACTTCACCAAGCAGAGCAGCTGCAGGCAGGCTGGGCTCTGAGACTGTACCAGGATGCTGTGAGCAGAATGTTTGTGTCCCCAGAAACTCATGTTGAAGCCTTCACTCCAATGTGATAGCAACTGGAGATGAGACCTTTAGGAAGTAACTAATTTTAGATGAGATCATGAGGATGGGGCGCACACGTGGGATTAGTGTGTTCTGAACGCTGGCATCCCCGCAGAAATCATAGGTTGAAACTTAACCCCAAAGGTGTTGATATTAGAAATTGAGGCCTTCGAGATGTGATTAGGTCAGAGGGATCGCGTCCTCATGAATGAGTTTCATGCCTTTACAAAAGAGGCTGAAGAGAAACCTCTCCCCACTTATACCATAAGAGGATGCAGCAAGAAGGCGCCGTCTCTGAAGCAGAGAGACAGCCCTCACCAGACAATGAATCTGTTGGCACCTTGATTTTGGACTTCCCAATCTCTACAATTATGAGCAACACATTTCTGTTCTTTATTACCTAGCATTTTGTTGTAGCATCCAAATGGACTGAGACAGTGCCCTTGTAAGAGGAAGGCCAAAATCACTCCCTCGCCAGGCACACACAGCTAGGAAAGGCCATGTGAGGACAGTTAGAAGGTAACCGTCAGCAAGCCAGGAAGAGAGCTCACGCCAGGACCCAACTGTGCTGGCACTGTGGTCTCCGGCACCCAGCTTCCAGAGCTGTGAGAAACATATTTCTATTATTTACGCCACCAGGCTAAAGTGTTTTGTGATGGCAGCCTAAGCTGACTATGACTCCAGGCAGACCTCATGTAACCAGTTCTGTCCTTCTCACAAGCAAAGTGTCCCCAAGGTCACCTTCCTCCCACAGATAAAAATTAACCTCTCCTTAGTCAGGCCCAATAGATCTTCCCTCCTTTTCTTCCATCCTTCCTTCCTTCCATCCGTCCTTCCTACCTTTCAAATATCATGGGATTGAGCTTTGGACTTCTGGAGTTGGGGAGATGGGTTCAGAAATAAAATGTGTGTGTTTTATAGACATTGGCTGGGGAACACCTCTTTCAAAGACCAACTAGGAGGAGATAACAGCTCCAGGCAGGTCTTCAGCAATGTTGTTCCAGAGAGAAGTGTCCTGTCTGCCTCTTCCCATCTGCTGTCAGCTTCCTCCAACCATCTCTCCCCCACATGTGCTCCTGTCTGGTTCTTATAAATATCCTCTCGAAGGAGGTGACAGGGTCATCTTGACTCACCTAAGCAAAAGCAACAGGGCATTGGTGGAGGTTGTCTCCATCCATGGTACATTTTAGAAACTTCCTAGCAACAACCTCTTTGTTATTGAGGTGAAATGTTTTTAATATACAAAAAAATACACATGGCCTGGATACAGACACACATAACTCCTGCACTGGACAGTACAGTTACATTTTGCGGAAGTTAATGTGAGATGATTGACAGGGCAGGTGACAGGACAAAAGGGCAATTTCTACACTACAGTCACCATTACCTGTCCTTCTATATACTCCTTTGTCATTGACCTAGAGATTGCAGCTCTACATTCCACCAAGGTGATTAGCCTTGGTTTTCCAAGACTTCTCAAGGTTGAAAGCATCGTAATGGTGATATAATTCCACCTCATGAAGGATGTTGGTGTAATTAAAACCACAACTGTCCTCTCTCCCACACACTGCAGCAGCACATGGATGTATAAGAAAAGGGAGAAGGTAAGGAGGGAGAATAGAGAAGAGAATTCTCAGAAGATTTAAGTGCTGGAGGGGAGAGGGGTAGCCCCGCCCACAAACCCTCCAAGAAAGAAGCAGCAGATGTTGGAGAGAGAGCCTGGGAAAAGATAAGGTAAAACCCTAAGTAGATCGGGCCACCAGAAGTGACCTGGTGCTCTAAGGAGGGAGTGGGGAAGAAGGCACGACTCGTGCCCCTGGACGTTTGCTACCTCCAGGCACTGCCTCTGTGCCGTTTACACCTCCCTTTGGTGTCTAGGTGGGACATTCAAAGGTGGCATTTCCGGGCTGGGGCTATAGCTCAGTGGTAGAGTGCTTGCCTAGCATGCATGAGGCACTGAGTTCGGTCCTCAGCACCACATATAAATAATAAATGAATAAAATAAAGATTCATCAACAACTAAAAAAATTTTTTAAAAAAAAGGTGGCATTTCTTAATCCAGAGCTACTAGGAATGGTTGGCAAGTCATGTGACAAGAAGGTGGATGCAGGACAGAGAATTCAAGGGCGTGGACTGTGCCTACAGCAGTACATCCAGCCCTTTGCATGTGACAGCTTTGGGACCCCTGGTTTTCCTGTTCTCCTTGCTATGTCCCCATGTTGGTGGTCTCCATGCTACGCCTGCCTACCTGGCCTCCTTTACCCACCACCTCCACTTAAACCCCCTCCAGGGACTCAGACATCCATTCTTCTCCCTCTGTTCTGAAATCTTTAAAAACCTTCCTATGCAACATTTTTTAACCTTATTGTATAAGAAAGGAAAAGTGCCCTCTTTCTGCCTCCTGGGCAATCAAGCACAGCACTCAAGGAATTCGTTCTGCCCTGTGCCAGGATGGAGTTTTTCTCTGCTCTCACAGTCACCTCGTGGAGGCTCTACCCACTACCCCCAAGGAAGCTAGTGTCTGTTTTCGAAAAGAGGTGGCTCTCTTTGCCTAGGGTATTGGTCTTTGCTCCAGATACTTCCTGATTTTCTGGTCTGGACTCAACTCTGATGGAAGTCCAGGGAAGTCCTTATCAGCAGGAAAGTCTTAGATGTGGAGCCCAGATGTGTACAATCACACTTAAGAACTCTTGGTACGGTATCATCCTAAGTGTGGGCACTTCTGTCTGTCTATCCCTCTGTTTTATCTATCCGCTTTCTCCCCATTTATTACCTCCATAAATCCTCCATAAACAATTACTCTTACATATTTAACATCCATCTTTTGTAAATTTTCTTACAAAATGTTTATTGCTCTTTGGTATTTGTAACTTGCAGAAATGAATTGTGCTACACATCCTGTCTCTTACTTTTTTCAATCAGTATTATATTTTTAAGAAAATCCAATTTGCTATTGTACCTTTAGCCCATTGCATCTAATCCCTGTGTAGGATTCACAGAGATGACATGTACCTACCACATTTTACCTAGACACTCTCAAGGTGATGGAAAAGTAGCTTCTAAATCTCCACTTATACAATAATATGGCAGTATATTAATATGAACATCCCTATATATTTTCCTGTCAGACAATATGAAAATGTCTTTGGTATATATTCCAGTTATAAAATAGCTGGGTCACAATTTAGGCAGGCACTTGATTTACCTAAGTGGTGTCAGATTACACAGGTAATAAATCTTACCTGAAGTGCATGAGCTAGACTCTTACTTGCTGTGTGCACTGCTTTGGGCTAGATAACCCAAAATCTATTCCTCCCCATCAATTCATATCATCCAGTTTTTGAATATTTTTCTCACCTGAACTTGTATAAAGCAAAATCTCTCATTTGCATTTCTCTGATTACTCATGCATATAAGCATTTATTTGTGTTTATTGCCTCTTGAGTTCTTTCCTTTCTAAAATGTCTATTCATACCTTTTGTTCATTTTTGCAATGAAGTTGATTCACAGGTCTTCTTTGCATGTTCTATTTATTAATACTTTGTCAGTCTTAGACATTGCAAATATCTTCTTCCACTCCACCATCTCTCTGTCACTCAACTTCATTTAGAAATTCCCTCCATGCAATAAAATACTTAATTACGATATGAAATCATCAAATTTTTTGGCCTTAGGGTTTGTACTTCTGAAGTTTGAAAGAAGTCCTTTCTCACCTCTCCTGTAAGGATATCCTCCTAACATTTCTTCTATTAACTCTATAGCTGCACCTTTCTTCCAGAATCTAAAGGAGGCTGTAATCTATCTGGAGTCCACTCTTACATGTGCTGTGAGGTAGGGATCTCATGTAATCTGAGATTGTCTTTTCTGTTCAATGAACTATTTTTCTCAGTCACCTTCTAAGCAATTCCCCTCTTCCCGCAGTGATTTGGGGTGCTCCATCATTATTCCCAAGATGCTCAGGTCTATCTTTCATCTTTCTAATTTGCTCCATTGGTCTACATGTTAGGGCATCAAATTTGTATTATGATGGCTTTGTTGTTTATCTTAATGCCCAGATAAGTCCTCTTTTTACTTTTCTTTTTAATATTGATTTGGCTACTTATGAGGAAGGAGATCTTCCTGGGCTGAGGCTCTGTGAGGATCCTGTCCAATTGGGAAGCACTCTCCTTCATATTTCTCACTCTCTTTGACCCTCCCAACTACCTTCTTTTTCCATAGTCCTGTTTTTCAGATCTCCCAACTTGGAGCACCTACTCCTTCCCCCTGCAGACTCTACCACTCTTAGCCAAAAAAGGGGAGTCTTTACCCTTTGGATTCCTGCAAATGTCCCAACTTCAGGTGGTCCAAGTGACTGGGGCATGAGTAAGACAGAGGAGATGCTCCAGTTCTACAAATGAGAACAAGATTGGGTTTCCCATTCTGGTTAGTATTTTAATCTCCACCAAGGAATGCCATGGCTCTCATCTTCCAACTGGTTTCTCTAAAAATCGCAGAGAACATCTCGCCACATTGAGCATTAATTTTCCTTGGAGACATCACAATGTAATCTCCTGTGACGAAAGGATATCCCTACAGTTTTTGTGACTTTGCTCTCATCCTTTTCAATATAATGAGCTCTGGTGTGATTGTGTAATGGAGCTTTTGCTCTTGCTTAGACTTGATATATGTTGCCACGGTCGTCACAGAAACTACAGATGGCTCTCTTTCTGCCATCTTCAATGAGCAGCACCAGCTCTGATGACATGTTTCTGGTTTGTTGGGATTGGATGCCAAAGAGTCCTCTAATAGGTAGTGAAAGAGCAAGGAGAGTTTACCTTTCCAGAACCCCCAACCCTAGGAACACTCCTGAAACAGTGAGATCTGAACTCTCCTTTCTCCTGCCATTCTAAAACCAACCTAGAAAATATACCTGTCTTATAGATAAACTTTTAGAAGAGAACACAAAACACTTCAGAGCTTAAGTCATCAAATGAGGCCCTTTTACAAGGAAATTTGATGGTTGGCAGCTTTGCCAACTTCCTAGGCTTTTACATGGAAGTTGAGACCACTCTGAACCTGGGGACACTTCACTCCATCCTCTCAGAGCTCTTCATCAGACGATCTGCTGTTCACTTTCCTCCCACCAGTGTCTCCCACCTGACCTCTACCAGGCAAACCACTCCTGGTTGAGAACCCTTCGTCTAGAGACACATCAAGTTTACAGTGAAGTTCAGCTGAATCTTAAAAACCAGCTCCTCTGGGGCCATGGACATGTCCCTGTTTTCACAGCAGAATTTACCACTTCCTCTCATGAGTCACTCACTGCATGCCCCACACCAGGGCAAACACATTCATCACACCCAATTAGGAAAACCAGAGGAATCCCAATGAAACCCAAATCTCCCTTCCTCCATTGCTTCTCCCTACTGAACTGCAGCTACAAGCAGCACTCATTTAGAATCCTTTCTTGATACTTTATTGTACTCAGCCTTGTATCTTCCCTGAAATCTGTTCACTCTTTACCTCTGTGCTTTGTCTCCAGGAGCAGAGCAGGCGCTACATATGAGGGACCTGTACCGGTGGATTCCTGACCTCCTCCTACACATAGGTACAGCCTTAGTCATCCTCCATACATCTTGATTTTTCCTCTCTTGTTTTGTTAAGGTGTTGTGGGTGGAACCTAGGGCCTCATGCATGCTAGGCAAGCACTCTACCACTGAGCTACACTTCCCACCCTGAATACATATCGTTGTGAACAACCTGAAGGACTCCATTCCAGAAACTTCCATGCAGTTCCATGGCCACCCTAGAATTCAAACCAGGTTTCTTGAAGGAGCTGCTGCTTTCATGGCAGGTTACCAGAGTCAGAGGAGGGTGTTTACACCTGTATTTTAACGCAGTGTATATGTGTGTTCCTGTATCCCATGTAGTGTGCCTTTCCCTTTGAAGAGGGCATTCCTGTTTCGTATCTCACTGTCACCTAAGACCTATCCCAGCCTGTATAATGTGTTCCCAAGAAGCAGATAGTGTAGTCCCAAGGATTTTTAAGCCCCCTGATGAACATGCCATTATGCATTCACCAAGTGTGTTGCATTATTATGTTTTCAGCAGCCTGCCAGAGAGACCCTGCTGAGCAGGATGAAGAAAAGTCCCAGCAATTAATTGGTAGAGTTGAATTGTTAACATTCTCCCAGTGTTCCCAGGCGTGGGGCTCTTGACTGGCCTGCTGGAGAAAATAACCATGGGGACGGGGAAGAGCGAAGGGTGGAGCGGAGGGAGAAAAAAAATCTCATTAAAACCCCAATCAAGCCTTTTTAGCACTTTTGCCCCCCCCAAAAGACATTTGCTTTACGTCTAGAACCTTGAACTTGCTGAATGCTATTATCATAACAAATCTCCATGCTTTCCTAAAACCTGAAATTATTTGCTTTCCTTGGAAATTTTTTGTGTGGGATTTGCTTTGGAAAGCTTACATGATGAGTCCCCAGGAGAGCGTATGGTTGGCTACCAAGTCTCTGATGACATGAATTTCTGTACATGTGGACACGCATGTATGCACACCATCATACATATATATTATGTAACACATCATCTATGTGTTATGACCAAACCCCAACTATTGTCTCCCCCACCCTCTCTCTCTCTCTCTCTCCTTGGTATTAGGATGAAAAAGAATTGGCTTTTTGTCAAAAGCAAATAGGTCATTGCCTGGGCAGCCCTTTCTGATATCAAGATTGCTGCTTCAGCAGATGCCTGTCAGGTGCAGGCACAGGCCTCCTTCCTGGAGGAGGATGCTTTTTTTAAAGCATCCACTCCTGCCTCATCTCAAGGGAGCACCCAGGAGCTATCCGTTCCACATGGTCCTTGACCCCCAGCCACTTTGCTTGGGCCAAGAATGGGCGCCAGGCCCATCCCAGGCTGGTGAAAACCCCAAATTACAGACCCTAGGACTTTAGAATAGGATTGAGAGGTAGAGACTAGGATCTGGCTATGTGTTCCACCAGTTGGACTGAGCGGAAGAACGAGCCATTGCACTGAACCAAGAAAGGAGAAAAACAAGCACGCAAAAAGAGAGAGAAAAGAGAGATGGAGAGAGGCTGCTGCCAGAGTGCCGGACGGCCCAGCAAATGAGCATCCTGTCTAGGGCTGACTAGTCCACCTGGCTTCTGCATTCGTAGAGTAAGGGCCCTTCCACTGACGTTGAGAGCCAAAGAAGAGAAGTCAGAAGATGTTTTTAAAAAGCACAAAAATGCGCTGAGGATCCTAAGAAAGAAATCTTCACCTTGAAGAGATACATTCCTGTGCCACTGGCATTATTGCTACCTCCTCCAGCAGTGAGTTTCTGCCAATAGAATAAGCCAGCAACTATCCCTCTTACTCGGGGATAAGATTTAGAGATAAGAATCAGTATATTGTTGCCATGATGAAATTTGACCCATATCACAATAGATACTCAAAGAGTCCATGTGGTACATACTTATCTACCCACATTACTGAGAAATCTATAAATCCACAGCTCTGGGAAAAAGACAGACTTGGTGAACATACCAAGACATCTCTAAATATTGATATTTTACAGAGATGAGGTCATTTGAATGGCCCTGAAGGAATTGTTACCGGCCTCCAAACACCCCTGCTCTTCCCAGTTGCCATGCTGCTCCCTGGTAATTCCATTATCAGGGTCATTCCTTCATATTACTGTAAGTTCTCTGTTTCCAGAAATTTCCTTTTAAGATGTGAATAGCATATGGAAGATTTTACACACTCAATCAATAACACAGTAACATGAACTTACTCATCAGATTAGTTTGTTGATATTTTAAAACTTAAGGCCCTGGGCTATCAAATTTCTATCTTTAGTGTGCAAGACAATGGATTTCTGTCATGTTGGAGAGAATTATCAAGGCTTCACCATATATTTGAGATCCTGTTGGTAACACATAATGAACATGACCCTATTCCTTTACCAAGAAGCCTCAATTAAGTGGGAACTGGGGCAGGTGCACCGTAACAAGCGCGATACCTCGCAATGCATTCACTGAGGAAGGCTTGTACCTGGCACAGGAGTAGCCCGTGGGATGGGATGGGGGTATGGAGTGTGGGTACAAGTCCACCCATGAAGCAGACACCCCCTTCAGTCAGACACCAGCCTCGCACACAGGTCCTGTACCAAGGGCACTATGGTATAAAACTTGATGTGCATTTTCACCAACCAGAAGAGGGGAAGGCCTAGAGGAGCGGGTGAGATTGTTATTAGAGCTGGATCAGGAAGGCACACAAGAGATATACATACAGCCCCTGGAAGCTTTGCCAACTCGGACAGGCAACCTGCTGGCCAGCAGAGCCAATAGGAACTGTTAAGAGGGTTGTTTCTGAATTCTCATGAGCAAGAATTCAGAGGTCTACCCAAGGGAAAACCAGCTGGTCCTTTTAGCATTTGAGAGTCCTCAGTTCCAAGCTCCACGGTCATAAATGCTTTCTCATGAGTTTTTCTTTCCTTTCTCATGCTTTGATGACTTATAGGGCTTATCACAATTGTGCATAACTTCCTTCTAATACTTCCTTACAACACTTGTAGTCCTATAGTCCAAAATAGAACTGACGTGTAGGCAGTTTTGTGGCAAATACGTAAGGGTTTCTCTGCGTTGAGGCTCACCATCAACTCATTGAGGTATGAGATGCTACCCAGGGCAGGTCTGTGTTAGAGTGAGTAGCTATCCACTTTTGCTTATAATCAGAAGAGCATTTAGGACACTCAAAACCTATCTTTTTATACGTTTTGGAGAAAGGGGAGGAAGAAATCAAAGGATTTTTTTTTAAAGCAAAGGATACCATGAACAAAACTAACAAACAACATATAGGAAGAAGGTATTTCAATGTCAATATGGACAAAGGGCTATGGTCTGGAAATATATTACAAATATAAATTCCTGTCAATCTGTAAGATTGGAACAGCCATTCTGAAGGGGAAACCATGTTGGTGCACACATATGCTTGGATTCAGCAACCCTGTGTGCTACTGATTCTCAGGGATTGTCTTAGAGCTCTCCAAGGAGATGTGCATGAGTTTCCTCGTGGCAGCACTTGTACTAATGGGGAGCTGAAGGAAGTCCAGGTGCTCATCTTTGTGGTCACTACTGAGCAAAGCAGGGTGCACATGCTGTGTTTTAGCCAACGTTTTCATTGCTGTGAACAAAAGAACTGACAAGAACAATGCAGAAGGAGAAAAGTTTATTTGGGGCTCTGGGTCTCAGAGGTCTCAGTCGATAGATGGCCAACTCCGTTGGTCTGGGCCCAGGGTGAGGTGGACCATCATGGCAGAAGGGTGTGGAGGAGGAAAGCAGCTAAGGACATGGCTATCAGGAAGCAATGAGAGCTCTACTCACAGAGGACAAAAGATATACCCCAAAGGCACACCCCCTGTGCCCCATGTCCCCAGTCACATGCAGTCAGTCTACAGTTGCCACCCAGTTAATCCACATCAATGAATTAATCTACTGATTAGGCTACATCTCTCATAATCTAATCATTTCATCTCTGAATGTTCTTCTCTTGTCTCATACATGAGCTTTTGGGAGACACCTCACATCTGAACCATAACACCCTGGAATACCAGACCGCAATGTGCAGGTGCGAACCCAGC
>PVHX01003335.1:0-42631 GCA_004024805.1 Geosciurus inauris
GTTACTGTTGGTGGGCTAGGGAACCTTGAGGGTGGGGTGTAGGGTAGATTGTTGGATTAGTAGGAAGTGAGGGTATGGTTATTAGCTCTTATAACGCATGAAAAATGAATCCAAGAGGGGCTGACTAGTACTTGAGAGGGTGACAGTGAGTTGGGGAGGACTGGTAGGGAGGAAGAGATGTAGGGTACAGCAAGCAACACTAGCAAGAGAACTAAAACCTATGTAAGTGGTAGAAACAGGACTATCTAGTGCCCCTCCAGTATTCGGTTCAGGAGTCCCAATCTACTATATCCCACTGTAAAAGAAATCTTTGGATTCACAACTGTTGGGGATTAGAGGATAGGAGGAGTGGGAGAGAAACGGGGGAGGATAGAGAAAGATGGGAAAGAACAGAGAAATAAAGGAAAGAGATTAAACAGTAGAAATATTGGGAGAGAAAGATAAAGGATAAAATGCAAAGTGAGAGTGGAAGAGCATAGAAGGAAAAAATGGGAGGAAGTAAAGAGAGAGAGAGGAAAGAAAAAAAAACCAAACAGACAAACAAACAAGCAAAACAAAACAAACAAACAATCAATATATAAAAACAGTCTCAAAGTGAATAGACAGGTATGTTTCCTTTCACCTCCAGTAGGTGGCGTTGTTCGTTGCTTGCTGGACTCGGCTTGTGTTTCGCGTGTGAGAGTCCCAACCTGGTCAATTTCTGGTTCCCTGATGAAGCTGTCCGTAGAAGATTGTACAGAGCTGCTTTCCGAGGTCCCACCTCGATTATACTCCCAGAGGCTCGCAGTAGCTGTCTCCAAACTCCTGTTGTTTGTGTCCCCGTGGAAGTTCCCTTTAGCAGATCTGCTCCCTCCGCTGCTTTGTCTGCCCTGGACTCTGGAGCAGAACTGGTGCGGTCCCAATCTTCCTTTGCAGCGCTGCCTTCGCTGGCGCCCTCCCCAGTGGCTGACGGCTGGGGTCGTGGGACCACGCAAGCTTGCCCAGAACCTGTGTGGTTGATTGGGCCTTGGATCCAATTTTCTCGAGTAGACGCAGTTCCTACCCGCGGCGAGTTCTGTGGAGCCGCGGGGGTCTCCTTGCCCCCCAGCCGCTCACGGCCGCCGCCGCTGGAGACGCGCTCTGGCGAAGACCGCCTGTACTGCTTCCACACGAAAGTGAAATTTTCTGTGATGATGACTGTAATCCACTGCCGAAAAGTTGGGTGAAAGAAATTTTTGTCGCAAAATTTTGATCTGTAGTTTGGTGAGACCGGATGGTGCCTCTCTCTACGCCGCCATCGTTGGTATAGGTCTTTAGTATGATCTTTCTCACGGGCAGCACTGCCCAGTGTCAGTGGTATGGTCCCAGAGCACAAACTGGCATTGTTAACACGGAATACTCCTTGTGATATTTTTGATTTCCTATAAATATTTCTCTGTAAAACTATTGTGCTGCTTATTTTTAAAATATTTTTACTAAAGAAAACATCTTGTCATCATTGTCTCTAAGAGTTATAACTGCATGTCTCTTTTAGTTTACATTTCCTGCCCCGAGGAAAGCAATAGAAAGAGTCAAAACACTTTGTCTTTTCTGCAACAGTCACCTGCTCACACTCACAATGAGCCAGTGGGCTGGAGTAGGGACACACCTATACCCTCACCACCAGCCCTCTGTGCTTCATTTCTGGTGCTCTGGGCTATTTGGGTAATGAGGACTCTTACCTTAGGCAGAGGGCAGGAGCAGTGCAGATGACATGGGGGACACTTGGCCCTGCGTTTTGTTGAAAAGAACAGATAGTAATAGCATCCTTTTGGCCGGTCCCAGTTGCAGAATGTCCTGAAAATTCAGCCCCATTTCATAAACAATAATGACAGTGACAACAATAATGAAGGCTCTGTCCTGGAGAAAACTCCCCCAATTTTTACAGATCACAAAATAGAGTTTCATGGTCATATGGCAATTTCAGTTTTCCACTTAGTTAATTTTATTTGCCATAGCTGCACTTGCCTTTAAGGAAAGATTATGATATTAAAAAAAGAACAATAAAAACACAGGCTATTATGTTTGGCACTTGAAAAGTGAGTTTTTCTTTTATTAGCAATTTTTGAATTGAGAGACTTGCTTTACTGGTAATTTCATTTTATAAGAAGGGTTCTCTTTCTTGGATAACCAGAGGTTTCTCTTGCTTGACCTGAAAATCTTTAATCCGGTAAACATAAATGGCACTGTATTACAACTTCTCATAAAATATTTTGTTTCCACAGAGCATCATATTTTACAGAAGTATCATGAAAGATTTAGCAGAGGGAGTTCAAGTCTGCCTTAAAAATGGCATCTCCTAAAGCTGCTCTCTCAAATCATATTTTTCTTCCTTGGTTGAGTCTCTATGGGTTCTATACTGTGGGCATCCTTCTGTAAATGCCTCCCGTGTCTTCCTTTTTGTTTCCTGCTTCTCAGATCACACCGAGGTTTTCTCTCCTGACCACTCTTTCTCATCCCGATCCCTAGCCATGGGTGCTTCCTAGAATTCCCTCTTACCTCTTACTGAGTCCTTCCTAAACCCTCCCATTCTGCCAACTTCACTCTCCCATCTAACTGATGCTTCACGTATAGCAAATGATCATGTTTTGAATGAAGAAATGCTTTGGTTTAAATATGGTTTGTTCCTCTGAAACTCATATTGAAATGTAATCCTCACTGTGTGGTATTAAGAGGGTGGAAACAATCCAACTATGAAATTTAAAGTCAAAATCTTTAGGAGATGATTAGAATTTGATAAGGTCACCAGGGTGGAGCTCCCATTATCGAATACTGGTAGCTTTATAAGAAGGAGAGAGTCCAAAACACACACATGCTCCCTGCCTATCACCACATGGTGCCCTGAGCTGCTTGGCTCTCTGCCAACAAGAGACAGATCAGCAGATGTGGTCCCTCAACCTTGGACCAGAACTGAGAGCCAAAATAAACCTCTTTTCTTTATAACTTACCTATTCTGTGGCAGACAATGAATAACCTCTAAATCTATTAACTGATTGTTTCTTCTGGCCCAATCCTAAGCTCTATTTTCTCTGTTATTTCATACTCAGCCAATTTGAGTTACTTCTCCTATAGGTCCTCTGTCTCCCTGTCTGTCCAGTTGTTTTTTTCTACCAGATTCCCAGATTTTGTAAAGAAGAGTATTCTGTTTTCCTTTTATTCATTTGTCCAAAGCCCACCAACTAATCAGTATCTGACCCCAGCATTGGGGACAGAATCTTCTGGCTCTGGGTCTGGTGGGGCTCTTTGCTAACAGTCTCTCAATTATCCAAACTCAGAACTTCAAAACCAATATGAATACACCTCCCATTCTTTCTACATCATATAACCACCCAGACACCAAGACAAGTGGATTTTGTTCTTAAAACATTCCTTCCTACCTCATCTTCTCTCCCTCTGCGCCCATATTCCCGGCCACCATGCAGTCCACGTTCTAATCGCATGCCCTGGTGCCTGGTCTCCTTTGACAACTTCATTTGGACCCCTTCACTCTGGGCCATCTGTGCTTATTCCATCTGCACATTGCTATCTTTCTCTAACCACCTCCTTCTTCTTCAACAGATAGAGTTGTAAGCCCAGGGAGATTACAGACGAAACAGTCAACCCACTTACTTTAGCAATTAGAAAATGAAGGTTTGGGGAGATAAAATGAATTATTCAGAGAGGTCACATAGCTAATCATTCCTTCTCTATGTAAGAGCCCTCAATGGCTCCCCAGTCTTTGCTTCACAGACATTTAGCTCTATATTACATTCTTTTCCCATTTTCTTCCTCGCTTATTCCTCAGGGGTCATCTTCTTGCTTCAAGTTGACAATTAAGTAGATAGAAGATTCATAGAAATTGCTCACCTCCGTACTAGACAAAGAGTCTCTTCTTTTTCCCCCCCTAATTTCTGTATTTTAATTTTAAGTCCTTAAACATTTTAAATATACTTACAGTTTTTTTTAAAAAATATTTTTTAGTTGTAGGTGGACACAATATCTTTATTGATTTATTTTTATGTGGTGCTGAGGATCGAACCCAGGGCCTCACGCATGCGAGGCAAGCGCTCTACCACTGAGCCACAATCCCAGCCCCTACAGTTTTATTTTTTATTCCTTCTTTTTAGTTATCCATGGCAGTAGAATATATTCTGGCATATTATACATACATGGAGTATAGCATTCTAATTGGCATCCTATTCTTGGGGTTGTACATGATGGGGAGTTACCCTACTTGTGTATTCAAATACAAGGCTAGGAAAGTTATGTCTGATTAATTCTACTGTCCTTCCTACTCCCCTTCCCTCTTCCTTCTCTTCATTTCCCTTTGTCTAAGTCAGTGGACTTCTATTCTTCCCCTCCCCACCCTCCCTTGCTGTGGGTTAGTATCCACATATCAGAGAGAACATTCACCTTTGGTTTTGGGGGGATTGGCTTATTTCACCTAGCATGATATTCTCCAGTTCCATCCATTTACTGGCAAATGCCATAATTTCATTCTTCTTAATGTCTGAGTAATATTCCATTGTGTATATATACCACATTTTCTTTATCCATTCATCCATTGAAAGACACCTAGTTTTGGGTTCCATAGCTTGGTTGTTGTGCATTGAGCTGCTATAAACATTGATGTGGTTGTGGTATGCTGATTTTAACTCCTTTGGTATAAACTGAGGAGTGGGGTAACTGGATCAAATGGTGGTTCCATTCCAAGTTTTCTAAGGAATCTCCATACTACTTTCCATAATGATTGCACAAGTTTGCAAAGATTCTCTTCTTGAGAGAATGTTGCAGGGTCAGATTTTCATTTCCAGGATACTGGGAGAGGAAAAAGAGTAAGTCAGGAAGACCAGCCAAGAGATGAGAAATATTCAGCCTGAGGGGCTGGGGTTATGGCGCAGTGGTAGCGTGCCTGCCTAGCATGCGTGAGGCACTGGGTTTGATCCTCAGCACCACATAAAAATAAAATAAAGATATTCTGTCCACCTACAACTAAACAATAAATATTAAAAAAAATATTCAGCCTGAAGGTGGAAGATGAAGGAGGTATTCTCACAGAAAAGAGACTCAGAATGCACTACCTGCAGCTGCTCCTCTGCCTTGCCCCCATATCATACACCTCTATGCCCCTTTTTGCACCTTCTTGGCTCACCATTTTACTCCAGCCAATGCAACAGGAACCGTTCATGCCAAGATTCATATTTCTTTCTTTCTTTCTTTTTTTTTTTTTTTTTGGTACCAGGGATTGAACTCAGGGGTACTCGACCACTGAGCCACATCTCCAGCCCTATTTTGTGTTTTATGTAGAGACAGGGTCTCACTGAGTTGCTTAGCGCCTCGCCGTTGCTGAGTCTGGCTTTGAACTCATGATTCTCCTGTCTCAGCCTCCCAAAGTGCTGGGATTACAGACGTGCGCCACCACGCCCGGCTAAGACTCATATTTCTTGCCTTCTGTCCTGGGCTTCTCTGATACCACTGTGAGAGGCATTCAGCCACACACCTGTGCAGACCCAGAAACACTAAGAAGTTAACACTGCAGGGAGCAAACACTTGCCATTCTCTTGACTAGGAAGCACTGCATGGATACAGCCCCTTCTGCTTCTAGAGAACACAATTCTGACACACATTCTTCAGAACTCTTGGCAGGTCCCCAGCAGGATCCTCTAGCCTCCGTTCTCCAGTGGCGATCCTCTCGCCAGCTTCACTCTTCCTGGTTACTCACTCTTTCAAGTTCCTCTCCTTCCCTTTTGCAACCACTTCCAAAAATAAATCCTCTTCTTACAAGCCCTTATCTCAGGTTCCACTGCTGGGGGCAAGTTCAGACTAAGATACCTTCTCAGCTTGACCATAGGTCACCTGCAGCAGTTTTCTATTCCGGTCTTAATACTTGTAAGTCCTCCAGAGAGGGGGATGGGAGCCTAAGGAATGAGGTGGACTGAATGGAAGTGGAAGGATTTCTGTGTGGTGGGCCCATCATTACTGTTACTTTTTGTTTTAATTGTATGTTGGGACAAAATGTGTTTTCTCCTCCACCCACTGGTGTGCACAAGTTCTTCCAGTGGACTATGGGAAGAGTTGTGTTGGATGCTGATGTAATTTGTCTGTTAAACTCTTAGAATAACACCAAACCCTATTGCAGCAAGTCAAGTGTTCCCTAAAGAAGATAGAACCTTAGGCAAGAATCCTTAATTAGAAGTTAAACTTCAGTGGAGATAAAAGGGGTTTGTGTCTCTGTCTGAATTCATCTTCCAGCTCAGAGAAGTTCCTGACAGGCAAAGGCAGGAAAGCTTCTGCCTTTATTTATTTTTTTTTAATGCTTTTTTAGTTGTAGATGGACACCATATCTTTATTTATTTATTTATTTTTATGTGGTGCTGAGGATCGAACCCAGTGCCTCACACGTGTGAGGCAAGCGCTCTACCACTGAGCTACAGCTCCAGCCCCAAGATTCTGCCTTTATGTGTAGGAAAGAATTAATCTTACCAAAAAGAGGTCTGGCCCTTGGTCCTGGCTTCCAGGGGCTGATCTCTAGGCCACTGGAGAGCCCTGCCTGACAAGTGGGTCTTTGCTTACTTGGGGAATCTTGGGCCACACCAGATGGTCTAATGATGGGATTTGTGGTAGGGCTTTGGGTCACATAGTATCTGCACTACCTTTAGGGGGTGTATGCTAAAGGGTGGCACCCAAGCAGTTAACTCTGTTTATGTGATTGAGCCTCAGTAAAAACTCTGGACATGTAGACTCAGGTGATATCCCACGTTGTCAAAGCTCTGTACATATTTCACATATCACTGCCAGGAGAGTCGGAGCTGTCTATGACTCCACTGAGAAAGAATAACTGGAAGATCCATGTTTTAAACGTTCCTGGGCTTTTTCCATGTATGTTTTCCTTTTGTTTATTTTAATCTGTAACGAACCATGAACAGTAGGTATAACCTCTTTCTGTGAATTAATTCTTTCAGTTAACCAGGAGGTGGTCTTGGAGATCCTCAAATTTGCAATTGGTGTTATAAATTTTAAAAAGTTTTGTGGCTGGGGGAGTAGCTCAGTGGTACAGCACTTGCCTAGCACATGTGAGGCACTGGGTTCGATCCTCAGCACTGCATAAAAATAAATTAATACAAGTTAAAAAAATAAGAACAGCTGGGTGTAGTGGCGCATGCCTGTAATCCCAGCAGTGTAGGAGGCTGAGGCAGGAGGATCATGAGTTTAAGGCCAGCCTCAGCAATTTAGTGAGGCACTAAGCAACTCAGTGAGACCCTGTCTCTAAATAAAATACAAAAAATGGGCTGGGGATCTGGGAATGTGGCTCAGTGGTTGAGTGCCCTGAGTTCAATCCTTGGTAAAGAAGAAGAGGAAGAAGAAGAAGGAGGAGGAGGAGGAGGAGGAGAAGGAGGAGAGGAGGGGGAGGGGAGGGGAGGGAAGGGGGAGAAGAGGAAGAGGAAGAGGAAGAGGAAGAAGAAGAAATTTATTTTAAAAAATGTCTTGTGGACTGTTCACAAACTTTACACCACCATATGGGATATGCCAGGGATGCCAGACAACTATAAGAAAAAGATAAAGATGAGTAAACTATATTTTCTGTCAGATCTAATTAAACATTTCTGTTCCAGTTAGATCTTACCAGGCATATGAAGAAGTAAGGGACCAATTATAGCCATGACTGCACCACAGCCTTAGACATAGATTAAGATGGTCCCTGTCCTCAAGCCAAGGTGAGATAGAGCTGGCATCTCTTGGGGAAAGGCACGTTATGGAGCAGGTGAGCAAAATGGGGGCTCTGAAGTTTTGGAAATTTTTCTCCATGTGGAAATTGTCCCTTATTGATTGAACTTGGAGAATGCAACCATGAGCTAACAAGTTTCCTTATGAAATTAATTTAGATCCATGGCCCTGTCTTTTGCTTCTACATCCATTGTAGGACCCAGTACAACATAAAACATAGAGTGAGTGAATAGCGATTCTTGATTTTTAAATTGATTCTTTTGTATATAATTGTTTACCCCAATGTGTAAAAAAAGACTTTTGAAGAACTTGAAACTAAAAAGATGTTTTGACATGTCCTTACAAATGCACTTTCTTTTGTTTCTAAGTTTAGTTTTCATTTTTTCTGATTTGAAAGGAAAAGAACATTCTGAAAAAAACACTCACAATTTTATTCCCTTTCAGACACATTTTTCAATATTATTGCACAGTTTTCATATTATCTGAAATCCCTGCCAAGTATTTTGTAGAATATAGCTTAGGAGCAAGATCCATGATCAGAGTATGCCTTCAGGGGATAACTGATGCTGTGCAAAAGACAATTTAGAGAATGGAACTGTTATCCAAGACCCTCTGGTGGAGCCAGGAGATAGAAGAACCCAAATGACCATGGCAGAGAGCATCACCATCGTGGAATACCCAGCTGGATTCATCTAGGTCTCAGAAAGAAGCTTGTTTTTTATTTGAGCTGTTGCACCTTGGCTGGTTATTGTAGTAGTTGAACTTAAATAATGCAAAGATTGATACCACAAAGAAGACCAAAAATGCGTGGCATGGCTTAGCAGCTGAGCAGAAAGAGGGAAGAACACAGCATACCATAAATCTAGACTCAAAAGGCTGCACTCATCAATCATGCTGATTGCTAAGAGAGGGCTTCTCGGCTCACCTGCTGTAAGTGGCTATACGTGTGCTGGCAACTCCACGCCCTCTGCCCGTGGGGTGGTTAGGGGCCACAGTGGCCACGTTCCCTAGCCTGACTCCTCTCAGCCAAGAGCAGCCTGTGTTTCCCACCAGTGGGCCATTTAAATACTTCCTCAATGAAAAGAAAACATTCTCTTCATTCTTTTTTTTAAAAAAATATTTGTTCTAATCGGTTATACATGACAGAATGCTCATCAATTCATTGTACACAAATACAGCACAATTTTTCACATCTCTGGTTGTATACAAATTAGGGTCGCACCATTTGTGCAGTCATACATGCATCTAGGGTAATGATGTCCATCTCATTTCATCATCTTTCCTCTCCCCATGCCCTCTCCTCTCCCCTTCCTGCCCTTTGGCTAATCCAAAGTTCCTCTACTCTTCCCATGTGCCCCCCCACCACCACCACCATGGGTTAGCATCCACTTATCAGAGAAAACATTCGGCCTTTGGTTTTGGAGAGATTGGCTTACTTCTCTTGGCATGATGTTCTCTAACTCCACCCATTTACCTGCAAATGCCATAATTTTATTCTCTTTTACTGCTGAGTAATATTCCATTGTTTATATATACCACAGTTTCTTTATCCATTCATCTATTGAAGGGCATCTAGGTTGCTTCCACAGTTTGGCTATTGTGAATTGTGCTACAGTAAACATTGATTGATGTGGCTGTGTCACAGTATGCTGTTTTTAAGTCTTTAGGGTATAGACCAAGGAGTGGGATAGTTGGGTCAAATGGTGGTTCCGTTCCAAGTTTTCTAAGGAATCTCCATAAAACCACTCAGACTTTTTCTGTTTTAAATTATACAGACAATTGAAAATGGGCCAATTTCAAACTAGTCACTCTCTCTTTCCCTCAACTTTCTAGAGCAAAGGCTGTCCAAGACAGCATGCAGCACAAGTCACCTATAGTAAACTAATCACTTTGGGGTTTTCACCCCTGGATACCTATAGTCACAGGTAGCATGAGAATTACAAGGAATTTTGCTATTGATTTTCCTTTTCAAAAATGTATTTAAATCAAGACTTTGTGGTTTCTGACAATGACAGTAGGCAGAGGGGTAACCATGTTTTGTAACCAAGTGAAGCAAGTTGTTAACACAACTTGGTTCATTTATACCCCAACTTATTTCAGAAAACTTAAGATAACTTAAAATCTATATTTTACATTTAAGGCAATGTAAAACCAAAGTAGGAAGAACTTTTTAAAAGACCAGAACCATAATTTTCAATATAATTTTCTCTGTAATTTAAAAAATGACCATTTTAAAAGGTAATTTTTAAAATAGTATAGAAATCATGACATACATACAGATGTGAAAATGAAAATGTATTCAAGGTGTTATTAATAAGGAAACTGCTAAGGGTCCTACAATCGGCTTAATAGAGAAGTTGAAAAAACAAACATAATTATAGATCAGGAATATTGCAATGAAAGTATAAATACAAGCAAAGCAGGCCACTCTTTGTGGAAGAAGGAAGTCAATTCAGCCTCGACTAGACAGGACAGAATCTGTAGACAAAATGTATTTGCTCTTAGTAACCTATAGTTTTCTGAGTTACAAAATAGCTTTCCTATCATGGAATCAGATACCCAGAGGAAGATCCTGTACAGTCTAGACCGTGCACAATTTCTAATGATGCACACATTTCCTCCTATTCATTAAACCAAGCAATAATGAAGCTAATATAAAAATACATACCAGATTGGAATAGAAGGAGAAGAATTCTACTTTCACGAAGAAGTTGAAATTCCAAGCTCTGGCAGTTTGCTTCTTGTTTTTATTTGTCTCAAAATCCAGCTGAGAAGCTGATTTGCAAGTCCAGTCCATGAATTTTATTTATCTCCTAATCCTGGCAATATTCCCATATGCATAATGACCTTTTTATGATATTTTGTTTAATACTTCAGGACAGACACTTTTTTTTTTTCAGCTGTGTGAACTTTCCCCTTTATTATTTTGGATATTTTCATCTGTTTATTATTTTGGATATTTTCATCTGTTTGCACAGTTTATTTTTATTTTTAAAATAAAGACTGAGAGTGTGATGTGCTCTGACACTAATGGGATCATATGAGTCACTTCATCTGTGAAAACTGTAGCTTCTTAAGGGCCTGTAGCATCAAGCTGTTGGCAGAAAAAAGGAAATTTAAAGGTACCTTTAATGGTGATTGTGGCACTCTTGTCTTGGGAGAAGCTGAAAATGAAGAGGCAACCCAAATTTAGTGGAACTGAATATCTACCACTGCCCTTTTTCTACTGTTCAAAGCTATGAAGTGAGACAATTGGCCAGAGTCCATTCTGACCCTTGTCTGAGTTTACATAGCAAGAACTGAATGTAACAGTACAAATTTCTCCTCATAAAATTCAGGTCAGGGGAGAACCTAACTCTCCAAATTATCAGAACAACAATTAAACTCTGAAGGTGAATAATTTATCCTTACGATTCAAATTAAATTGGGACTCTGCTCCCTGCTCCCCACTCCCGGCCATTCTTTCCATCAGGGAAATGGCTTCTTTGGGTATTCCTTTCTGTGGATGTCCATTCTCAGATGACTCCAAGAGACTTTATGGAAGTTCATTCATTCTAAGGGACTCAGTGCTGGACAATATCACCACAGGAGAGGGGAAAAAATATATGGAAAATTGGGTCAGTCAGAAACTTAATTTTTTCAGCTAGTACGATTCTCTATCACTAGATGTCGCTATTGAAAGCTGAATTATTCTCCCTGCCCAGGTCCCATTCAGCCCTTTTCCTGCTTGAGATTTTCTTAGAAGGACAGATCAAAGAACATACATAACTCTAAAATTCTCTTCCTAAATGTCATGATATGATAAGGTAATAATTTATAAGAGACATCCAGACATTTGAGTGCATATTTTGCCTAGCGTTGCCACAATTTTAGAGCTGCTTCCTCTAACTCTTGTACCTTTACCAACAGTTTCTTTTCTTTTCTTTTTGGTAGCAGGGATTGAACTCAGGGGTACTCGACCACTAAGCTACACCCCCAGCCCTATTTTGTGTTTTATGTAGAGACAGGGTCTCACTGAGTTGCTTAGCGCCTCGCCATTGCTGATGCTGGCTTTAAACTTGTGATTCTCCTGTCTCAGCCTCCCTAAGTGCTGGGATTTGCTGGGATTACAGAAATGCGCCACTGCTCTGGCCCTTTACCAACAGTCTTGTTTGTTTGTTTTACTCCAGGTGTTAGTGGAGCACATGGGAAAGACCAGGGCGCACTCATCCTGGATTCCAAGAGCTTTGGCCCACTGGAATATTTGTCCTGGGATTTGCTCTGACCCTGTTACACCTGTTACACGGTCACTTCTTTCTGTTTTACTTCATCATTCCCAATAGCAAACATGTTGCAATCTCCCATCAACCAATTTCTGCCTGATTTCTCTATTCCCATTCACAGAAAAATTTGAGTTGACAAAACTCTCTCTCCGCTTCCTCTTCTCCCCAGTTAAACTTTTTTTTTTTTTGGTACCAGGGATTGAACTCAGGGGCACTTGACCACTGAGCCACATCCCCAGCCCTATTTTGTGTTTTATGTAGAGACAGGGTCTCACTGAGTTGCTTAGCGCCTCGCCATTGCTGAGGCTGGCTTTGAACTCGCGATTCTCCTGTCTCAGCCTCCCTAAGTGCTGGGATTACAGGCTTGAGCCACCGCGCCCGGCTCCCCAGTTAAACTTTTATGTCCATCTATTCCCAGGAAACACATGCTGCCAGATCCAACATCTACTTGATCACAGTCCTCAACCATCTTGAGTGGAGTTACCATGGCTGATTGCACCTTCTTAAATGCTGAAACCCTCTCGTCTCGTCTCCTGATTCACCTCAACCTCCCCAGCCTCTCCTTTTTGTCTTAGCTGAAAGTTGCTCTCCTTCAGGGCATCTCACTACGTGGTGCTCCAAGGCTGAGCCTCAGACATTATCTCTAGGCATGCCCACTCCCTAGGTGACCTTATGTGCTTGTGTGACTTTCATACCATCTGTACATGCTGACTTCCAAATTAGTAGCTCATCCCTGACCTCTTCCTCCACTCCAGCCTCCATATCCAGTTCACTGCCATTTCCACTTGCTCATCTAATAGGTCTCAAATTTTATGTATCAGTAGCCTCATTCTTACTTTCTCCCTCAAATCCTGTTTCTCATCAGATCTCATCCATTTCAAACTGGTGCTTCTATTCACCCAGTTGCTCAGGCCAAGTACTATAGAGTCAGTCCAGGCTCCTCTCTGACTCCATCACCAAATTTGTAATAGTGGTCCCTTCACCTTCTGAATATAGCCCTCATTGCTCTAAGTTTTATTTAAAAAAGAAATGTTTTTTCTTTCTTCTCCCCTTTCCCCCTTTCTAACAAGATTAGGCAGACAGTGTTATCTTTTCTTCCCCTAGTAAACTGCCCTGGAACACAACCACTACAGGAAGGAGGTGCCTGCTGAGGATCTGGGAAGTGAATATCTCCCAAATTAACAAGTGAATCCTAATGCACCATCAGGGCACCCTGGGATCCCCTATCAGAGCACACCTGGAATGTAACCTTTTAAAAACCCCCTGTCCCTGATGATCCAGGGAGTCACAGCCTTTGGGACAAGAGTTCTCTGTGTTTCATCTTTGCTAGCAAAGAAATAAACCTTCTTTTTCCTTTTTCTCAAAAACCATGTCCTCATTATTAAATTGGCATTGGGGACAGGGAACAAGCATTCAGTTACAAATTCAATGGCAACTTCTATGGGTCCCTGTGGGAAGCGGTGGCCGCCGCTCCAAGATGGCGCCCGGAGGATTGGCGGCACCGCTCTAGCTTCCTGTAAACAAGCCATTTGCGCATGCGCCCATTGTTACCAGGCAAGATTTCCTATGAGGACCCTATGGCTGAGCGATACGTAGCCTGGAGTGATTGGTTGTGTGAGTGTATATAAGTTGGAGCATTTCCTGCTTCGGGGCCTTTTTCCTGTATCCTAAGAAGTGTTTAGAGACCCATTAAAGTGCTGCAAGAAGAACCTGGTGTGTCGTGTCTTCCTGCGGGCAGGGGACGCGGCAGGTCCCAGCTTCAGAGTGCATCTTGAATAGAACATTTCTCACCATCTCCACAATGACATCTTGAATTAGTCTGTTTTTCATTACTACAGTGAAATATCTGAGGCTAGCCATTTATGAAGAGGAGACTGACTTAGCTCAGCATTTTGGAGATTGCAAATCCAAACAGCATTGTGCAAGCCCTGAAGAGGACCCCCGCCCCCCTTTGGCTTCATTACTTCGTGGCAGATGACAGTTCACATGTGGAAGCCAGAGATCCCTCTCAAAATAGGAAGCCACAAAAAGCTGGCTGGTGTGGGGCCTGGCTCAAGCTTTTATAACCACACTGCCAATTGACCTTCCTCTAGGCCCCACCCTTCAAAGGTTTCACATCATTTCCCAAAACCTCTACCCTGAGACTAAACTTCCAATATGTGAACCCTGTGGGATGGACGTCCAAAGCACAGCATACCTCCAAGGCAAGCCAGCACAGTCATCACCGGGGCAGTCACCCTGTTCTGACCTTTGAGCACCCTTTATACTCCATTCTTAACAGGGCAAACAGAGTGGACTTTCAACAAAGTAAAGCAGATCAATCATTCTTGCTCAAAACACTCCAGTGGCTTCCATTTCCCTATCATGAAAATGGCATCCAAATGGCCTATCCAGCCCTGCCTGACCTAGCCCCAGCTGATCTCTCCTATTTTACCTTCTATTACCCCCTAGCCTCCTCCCTCCTCTCCGGCCATGATGGCATCCTGTGGACTGTGGGACTTTTCACTAGTGAGTCCTGTTCAGAAATCCTCTCCTCCTCCAGGACCTGTCTCATGGATGGCCTCATCAGGGAGGTTTTCTTCAGTCATGATTTCCAAGTGGCATTCCCTCTCCCCTTCCCTGCTCTGTTTACCTTTATGGCACCCATTGCCGCCTGACATTACCTTATGTTAATGTCTTTGTTTTTCTTTTGTTACAAATGTGTTTGTAACTTTGGTGAGTATTATATCCCCAGCACCTAGGCCAACAGCTGGGATATTAACAACCATGGGTAGATATTTACTGAATGAATGTGTAGAAGGGTACAGTGTCTATTTTGAATACCATTGACTGTTGTGGGAGGCAGCATGGGGACTGGAATGTAGGATGTCACAACATTCTCATCTGCTTCCAGCATTCTGGGGTGTTAAGCTGAACATAACCTGGTCATGACATATTGCTCCGAGGCCTCTAAAGCTACCTGTTAGCATAACACACAAATGCTTCTGCTATGGTTTGGATCTTCAATGTCCCTCAAAGGCCCATATGCTAAAGGCTTAGTTGCCAGCCTGTGGTGCTACTGGGAAGAGGTACATGCTTTAGGAAGTGGAGCCTGATAGAAAGAAGTTAGGTCATTTGGGGAATAGCTTTGAAAGGGATGTTGGGAACCCAGTTCCTTTCTCTCTTTCACTTCCTAGTAACCATGAAGCTAATAGTTTCTCTGTTGCATGTTCCCACCATGATATACTACCTTGTCACAGGCTCAAAAGCAAAAGAGCCAAGCAACTATGGACTGAAACCTCTGGAACCATGAACCCAAATAAATCTTTTTGATTTTTCTCAGGCATTTTGTCACAGCAATGGAATACTGACTAACACAGTTTTCAACACCTCAATCTTCTCAGAGACTTAACACTTCCAACAACAAACCAACACCAATTGCTATGATACCATCTTAAAAAGTGTTCTCAAGGAATTAATCAAATTTATCACATTTAAATATTTAATTCTTGTTAATAGTCCATCAAAAACAATTCAAAGTTACTTTCTTAGAAATTCACAAAAATTTTCTTATGATTTCCAAATTCATAGTAATTTCTCTGAATTATCACTCTAGTCACTTTCAAAATTTCCTTCCATAGGCATATTGATCTTTGCAAGAGACTATTCACCATCCCCCCAGGACCATCATGGAGCCATAGTGAAGTATGGGTCATCAGATATCCTCTTTCCATTCACCGTCACATCACCTGTGGTAACCTTAGAGGATGTCACTCCATAATATCTAGTAACCCTGAAGTCTTATAAGATTTCTGCCCACCCATGTAGAAGGCTTTGATGACCTGGAGTCCCTGCTGAGATGACAATCCTTGGTCCACCATTGCGCCTCTGGGTTACTAGGTCACTCAGAAAAGTAAGTCTGTCCCTTGACTCAGGTATGGATGCTCCAGGCCAACTTTATAACCCTTTAATGACATTCCTCTTTGGGTATAAACAGTTATTTTTCTCCAAGGCACTCCCTCAGGGACAGAGCAGCTGGATCCACAAAGTTTCTAGGATATGCTGAGGAAGCAGCCCTCCTCCTTGACCTGAGCATCTTAGGGTCAAGTGTAGGGGGATTCTTTTCTCTCTTCTCGGCCCCAAGACCAACCTCATTTCCTATCAAGGGAGGTGATATTCTTTGGAGGAAAGAGACTTGCCCCTTGTTATATAACCATCAGTTATTTTCAGTAAATATCAAATCAGCTAAAAAACAGAGTGACCAAAAGTGCACACTGCCTTTACTTGATTAAAAAGAGTCAATTACTAACTTACAAATGTGTAACTGCAAGGTAAGATTAACTCATAGCCAGAAGGCACATAACAAAAATCAGCTACTGAACCTGGCTTATTCTTTTGGAAAATGAGTAAATCAAAATGTAAGTGGTTTTCGACCTTTTAGATTATGTGCTAATTAATACAGACATTAAAAGGATAAGAGGAAAAATCTCTCGGGTAGTTTCCTATGAGGAGGGGAGAGGATATGAGCTCTATGGTGGTGGCCTGTGGTGGTGGGGTCTTCCCAGGAGAAGCTTGAGGCTGCTAAAAGGTCAAGAAAAAAACCAATAGCACAAAATGACTTTGTGAAGGAGTTGGTGCAATTAAATGTTAATATTGCACTTTGTCCTTGCCTTTGGAACCTGTTACAAGCCCTTTCTATCCACTTCATTTAAAATCTTTACTCTGCTCCTTTCAGTTTAGCACGGTAACTTTTTAAGAGACAGAACAACAATTTAAGGGGATGGAGGATGTTAACAGGTTTTTTATGGTGGCTTATTTATGGTACAAATTCTTAAAACCCCCTAACACTGTTTCCTTTAGAACATGACCAGGATAAATGACTGGCACTTAATTATTTACAAAGTACTTTGCCATCACTTCTTTCTTGTTTTTCTTCATGGTACCCTAATATCCATAGCTCCAGATGGGATAATGTGTGGGAGAGATTTTAAAGTACACAGAGTCAGATGATATTAGCCTATTATATTATTACATCTCTATTCTTTCCTCTGTCACTTTTAAAGCTGTTAGTCTTCCCAGAGAGCAATGGCTGGAAGGCAAACCATAACTGGGACTTGCCTTCATTTCAGAGAAAAAGCTAGAAGTGAATGAAAGGAGAACAGAAGCATCTTCCTCAAACTGCCCTCTGACAATGATGTGTATGTACAACATGCGGAGACCGAAAAATGTCATAGAGTCACCGCTGTGACTGAGCTGGGTGTGCAAGCACACGCACACATGCACCTTTACCACCTCGTAGTCTGGGGAGAAAGGAGGAAGTAGGTGTGGAAAGTTTTACCACTCCAGGAACCTCTGCTGATGTTTGCTGGGTTGCCACTCATTCATTTTTGGAAACTTCATTGTTAATATCCTCGACAGTCACAAGCCAGCTCATTCCCCACACACCATTCTTTCAGAAATCATCCCTCTGCTGTCACCTTTTCCCCTGATCACACAGCCACTGATTGATGTGATTGGTTACTGTCAACCTGTTCTCCTCATGGTGACACTCTTGCCATATACCTGGTAGACTGAGCCTTGGGGTCTGTGGCTTCCTGTGGTACCACACAATACAGCCCCTGCCTCCCCAGACAGTGGCTGGTAGTTAAACTGCTGGGCTGCTCCTGCATATTTCACAGCCTCTGCTCCTTGTGACCCACTCTGTAAGGCCTTTGCCTGTCACTCTTGCAGGCACTCCCTTGTTTGCAGTGCCAAATGGAGCCAGAAAAGGAAGAACTTTTATTACCCTGGAAATGAAACTGACCCCTGACCCAGATACATCTGTAGGGCCTCCAGTGACTAGAGGCCATGCAGAAAGGGAGGCTGGAGGGCTTCCTCCCTCATGCATCCCAGCAAAAGAGAGATCTTTTCTAGGAAAGGTGCAAAGGAAGAAGAGGAGGGACAGTGACTTGGGGGAGGCACATTAGGGGCACTTCTCCATTTTGCCCTGGTTGAGAGTACAGATTGGGCCTCTATGTGCTCATTAGTGAGGACCTCCTGAGTCCTTTGGGCTTGGGATGATGTCCGGAGAACAGAACATAGGACCTGTAGGGTGGAATAAGCCTAGTGTACACAGAGAGGGATGATAAGCTCCCAAAGTCCCGTCCTTAACTGGCAGGCTGCTGCTAGCCCTCAGAGTACCTTTTAGTGAGTTGGGAAAAGGTGCTCTTCCTCATGGCCCTCAACTGCCATCTGTTGAAACACAGTTGCAACGTACACACACTTGTGCTGCACTGGATGTGAATGGTTCCCTCAAGGACTGTGCTGTGTAGCTGGAGGAGGGACCAACCATGAAGCATGACTTTGGTGACTTCAGTAAAGATTGCAACTAGAGAGGCCATATAATCTTGCAGAGCTGGCATGTGGGTAGTGGCAGTAAAGGTGCCAACTGAGTCCAGAGTAGGTAACAGAGTTGGTGACTTGGAAAAAGGCGTGTATGGGTGTGACGGTTGTGTGGTTCAGGACTTTGCCCGGATGACACAGGCTTCTCAGAGGCTGCCAGTGTATTGGCAGAGGAGGAAGGAAGAGGAAGGTGCCATATATTGGAGAGCACAGGTGGGTCCCCTTCTGGGGAGCAGCAGTTAAAATTGTGGAGTCTGCAGCTGGGATGGCTTGTAAGTTGTGTCAGGACCTTGTTAGAACCAGAAGACTCTTGAAATGGCAAGGTGAGGGTGAGGGGTCTTGCAATCCTGCAGGATAGGGCGTTGGCTGGAGAAACGAAATATCAGAATATCAGTGGCTCACAGAATAACAAGAATTGTCCCTCAAAGTGTCCACATCCAAACCTTCAGAATCTATGAATACATGACCTTACATGGCAGAAGGGACTTGAGATTAAGTTAAGAAACTTGAGATGAGGAGATATCCTGGATTATCCCATTGGGTCTAATATAATTAGCAGAACGCTTATAAATGAGAGTAGGAGGTAAGACAGTTAGAGAAAGAAATGTGACAATAGACACAGTCAATTTGATGTGATGTGAGAAGAAAATGGCCTGCCATTGCTGCCTTTGAAGAGGGAAGGAAGCCACTAGCCAAGAAACGTGTGCCGCCTCTACAAATTGGAGAGGACAAGGAAACCCAGAAAGGATGTACCCTGTCACCATCTTGAATGTAGCCCAGTGTGACCCAGAACTCTAAAATAATAAATTTGTGTGTTTTAAGTCACCATGTTTGGGTAACTTTGTTAGAGCATCAATAAGGAATTAAGACAGTGAGTATCCCTGTCTCCACTTCACACACAAGAAATTGAAATGTGTGAGTTTTCCATAAGCCAGGACTCAGATCTCATTCTCTCTGACTTCAAAGCCCATACTTTCCCCTGTATTCCATTTCTATTTTAAATTTTTATAACTAATGTCCTTATTGAAATCATCAAATATTTAATTGCCACAACAACTACTTTAGAAAGAATCACTAATGGCATACTTCTGGATATTTCTGCTTATCACAAGTAATTTATGGAAAGGAAAGAAAGTCTCAGTTGAACATTGGCTGGGAGTCACAAAAAGAGAACCAGAAAATCTATATTTCCCTGCAGAAGTACTTTCATCTATGGGGCTAACAAAAGCATTATATTGGGGCTTGTTTATTCATTTGGTTGAATTTATGAATTCCCTTGCATGCATGTGATAACATATAGGTCCTGAAAAGACACACAACTTTGTTAATCACCAGGGGTATATAAATTAAAACCACAATGAAATAGCACTCTATACCAACTAGAAATGTTAAATTAAAAAGACAGTATGTAGGGGCTGGGGTTGTGGCGCAGTGGTAGCGTGCTCGCCTAGCACGTGTGAGACAGTGGGTTCGATCCTCAGCACCACATAAAAATAAAATAAAGATATTCTGTCCACCTACAACTGAAAATAAAATATTTTAAAAAAAAGACAGTATGCAGGTGTTGGTGAGGGTGTGGAGAAGCTGGAACTTTCATAAATAGTTGGTGGGATGTAAAAGTACTACTGCTTTGAAAAACTGTTGAGCAGTTATTGTAAAATTAAATGCACACTTACTTACCACATTGCTCAGAAATTCCACTCATATTTGCTCAAAGGGAACAAAATATATTTATGCAAAAATATATATACAAAACCATTCCTACCAGCTTTATTCATAACAACCCAAACTAGAAACAATCCAAATGTCTATCATGAGTACATGTGATATATTCCGTTCAATGGAGTACTACTTAGCAACAAAAAGGAAAGAATTTACAAAACACAAAAAGAGGTAAACACTTTTATCTACTGAGAGATGTAACAACATGGATGAATCTCACAATTATGTTGAATGAAAGAAAGTCAAACTCAACAGCTTCCATATTGCACGATTCCATTTCTAGGAAGTTCTGCAATGGAAAATGAATTTTTAGTGATAGAAAGCAGGTCAGTTGTTGCATCTGGGCAGGTAGAGGAAGAAAACAACTAGAAAGGAGTCATAGGAAAACTTTCTGGGGTGATAGGAATGTTCTGTATCTTGATTAATGTGGTGGTTACAAAGGTATAGTATACATTTGTGAAAATTCATCAAATTTTTCACTTAAATCTCTGTACTTCTCAGTTTGAAAAACTAGGAGTTGAAACAAAGGGAAAAAAGTCTTTTGGGGTCATTCAAATAATCAGCATCCACTGAATTAGGAATGTATATATATGTATATTAGACAAGTCTAATGGACTGGTCCCCTCCCATATATCTGCTCCTCCTCTTTCCTCAATCTCAATAAGAACAAAATACTTTATATTTATACAGCATTTTATGAGTCAAAATGTGCTTTTGCCTAACGACAAGACCTCATTTCACCTCTAAACAATCCTAGAAAAGTAGACAATAAGGAGACAGATATGTTATCTGATCATGTGAGTGAGATATATACATATATGGTGCTAGTGAACAAACCCAGGGTCCCATGCATGTGAGGTGAATGCTCTATCACTGAACTACATTCCTAGCCCTAAAGTAGGATTTTTATAAGTAGGCAAGTGATAGAGAGAGAACCAGGCAGGGAACCAGAGGATTTCTTCTGGTCTCAATTCCTTTGCTGACTTAGAGATATATATGACATTGCAGGATTCATTTCATCTCTCTGGGTCTCAGGGTCCTGAAATGCAAAAGAAATGAGCTGTACTACATGACCTCAAGGTTTCCTTCTTGCTCTAAAATTCCATTATCTACCATCTTAAGCAGTAAATCAAATAACTTTAGGAGTTTCTCGTTGATACACCATTGCTTTGCCAACACACATTGATTCTAATCTATGATTCAATAGACACTGATCCTGGTGAGCAACATAATTCTCAGAAAATTACATTTTCCTATAGGAAACTTGGATCCTCTTAATCAGATAGTTTTCAGGAATACATTTTAGAGAAATCCAAGTGTGAGCTGCCTATATTCAGATTATAGACATTTTCTTATCAGAACAGACATGTGCATATTCATAGAGATACAAGGAGTTGCTAAGAACAAGTGCTTTAAAAACCTTTGGGCAGATGTATAATGTGACACAGTACAAATACCAGACATACAGACTGTGACATCAGACAAGCCAATCACATGATCAGAGAGTATATCAGTGTCCACACTGTCTACTTTTCCAGGGTTGTTAAAGATGAAATGAGATCTTCTCAAATAGGCAAAAGCACATTTTGACTCATAAAATGTTGTACAAATATTAAGTATTTTGTTCTTATTGTGATTGAGGAAAGGGGAGGAGCAGGTATCTGGGAGAGGACCAGTTTAAAAACAAGAGCTAAAGTCTGGTCAGTACCAATATTGGGGAGAAAATAATCCCATCTATGGGTGACACTGGTGGATGAGATGCAGGAGATAATGAGAGGGAACTTGACTTTTTGGACACAGAAATAATAATGTTTTACAAGGATTTCCTGGGTTGCACTGAACTCATCTAGATTTCCTCTGTTTTCTCTAACCTCTCAGCATGTCCTCTACATGCAACATGACTGGCTTTTGTTTTCTCAGACCATCCTGGGAACAACTCTCAAGAGCTGGGGTTTTGGGAGGAACCACAGCAAAGTTCGAAGTTTCAGTCCTTGTTTCATTGCTTTGGGCCTGAAGCAAGGAGAAAGCTGGTGGAAGAGCATGGTGGAGGGACGTGACTCAGCTCAGGCAGCCAGGAAGCAGAGAGAGATAGAGACCAGGACAAGATATAGTCCCCAAGGGCATTCACCCAAGAACCCACTCCCTTCAACTAGATCCCACCTTCTACAGTTTCCATGATTTCCCAGTAGTCCATTCAGCAATGTATCCATTAATGGATTAATTTGTTGATGAAGTAAGAGCTCTCATGATCCAATCACTTCTTAAAACCCCCAACCTGTGAACATTGCTGCATTGGAGACCAAGCCATAAACATTTGGGGGACATTCCTGATACAAAGTGCAACACTAGACTTGGCATCTGGAGCAGAGAAGGATTCTACAAGTTGTCATCCAGACACGTAAACCATTCAAATTATATGGCATGGATAATCAACCCCTTTTCAGATTACCCAAACCCAGGAAGTAAACCTGATCCTTTCCTTTCTTTTATATCCAAATAAAGAGGCCCATCAGCAGTACCCTTAAAATTGTTTTTTTTTTTAACCATTCTATTTTCACTGTGACTCTTATGCCAAGCCCCGTCATCTTCTATCTGTACCACAGTGATGGCCTATTAACTAGTCTCCCTGCTTCCACACTGTCTTTCCAATCCTTCTTGCTGCCTCACCGTCTCTGTCTGTCTTATCTGTCTGTCTCTGTATGTGTGTGTGTGTAAAATCATATAAATTATATATGATCAACTAAATATATATGATAATATATATGCATTCATAGAGTCATTCCTCTGCCTGAAATCATCCAAGTGCTTTTAATTACACATAAAATAGTGTCCTACCTCCCTAACAGCTCAGTTTCTCATATTATGAAATACACAGATGCTTGAGTTTATGTACTTCAGTGTCTGTGAGTTTGAGTTATGTAAGTCTGTCCCTAAAAGATGAATTCTTTCTTAGGACAATAACAAATTAGGCGTCTGAGCCTGTGAGTTGTGTTCCACATTTGAGGGGAACTGTAATGCCCAGACTTGAGACCACCAGAGACCACCAGGAGTCCGATTCCGATGTAATCACAAAAAGGTCTTTACTTCAAACTCAAGTAGGGTCCACCAACCCACACTGATGCAGCGGGTTAGGAAGCGCGGCCCCGAGTCTAGGGGAGCAGGGACTTTTATGGGTTACAATCGCAAGCAGGGGAGTACATGCCTTAGCATTACATGATTGGGTAAAGGAAAACGCGTGCAAGGAGAACAGCAGTAGGATTGGATGGGGATGGGTGAAGTCACTGGGTGGTCAGTGGACCTTTAGACTGATAGGTCTGGCTACCATGGGCCCAGTTGACCTTTAGGTTATTGATAGGTCTGGCTACAGTGAGCTCATTGCCTGGCCTTCTGATTAGCTGACTCAAGTTGCAGAACCACTTTTTGGCACCAGGGAGGGGTGCCCTCGATTGTGTTGCAACTTCCAGTAACTGGGTGGGGGACCTAGGGCTCTGGACAAGAGGCCTAGAGTCACAAAATGGCTTTAGTCTGGTCCTTTCAGAACTAACTGAGGAATGGCACCACATGAAATGAAATTCACCACATGAAATCTTATCTGGGTGAGCTCATGACCTTCATGACCTTCATAAGTGTCTTCTGACTTCTTTTTGAAACTTTTCTAGGAACAAGCAGAGAAGAGTTCCTGCTGGAACAATCTCCAAAAGGAAATGGAAGGCTGTATTCAATAGCTCCTTCTTTGAGTTTTTATTCTTTATGGGATCTTTTAATTCCATCTCAAATGTTATCACTACATGGTGGCCTCTTTTTTCCTGTCTTCTCTTCAGCATAATAGACAAGTTTACACTTCTGAAGAACAAGAAGGAGAAGCTAATAGCTACTGAGTGCTTTGCTATATATCAGACATTAAGGACTTCATAAGTGTTATCTATCTTAAAGCAATATTTTCAAACACTAAGAGAAATAAAGAAAATGTAAATGATCTAGAAGAGTCCAATATTCAAGATATGCTAACACCTATGAGCCAAATCAGACTCACAGGAATCAGAGACCTTACTGTGTCTTACTCCATTTTGTGTTGTTGTAACAAAATGCCTGATACAGGCAATTTGTAATGAATGGAAATTTATTGACTCACAGTTCTGAAGACTGGGAAGTGAGACATCTGGAGAGGGCCATCTTGCTATGGAAGGGTGGAGAGAAAATAAGAGAGAGCAAAGGGGGCCAAACTTTCTTGTATAGCAAATTCAGTCTCATGGTAATTAACATACTTTCATGATAACAACATTAATCCCTTCACAAAGGCTCATCACCTGCTTCTTATTAGGTGCCACCTCCCAACACTGTTGCATTGGGGATTAAGTTTTTAACATACGAACTCCGGGGACACATTCAAATCACAGCACCCAATAACAAACATTGCTGGCAATTTTAAGGACACACATAATTGTGCAATACAGGTGAATCCCAGGTTCCCTGATCATATTGAAGCTTCTTCTTGGGTATTACTTGCCACATTAGGTTGCATTCCAGCAAAGACATAATATAAAAGGCCACTAGTCAAAGTGTATGGTCATCATTAAGGCAAAGGGAACAACTTGGGTCTTGAAATGTCTTAGTTTCACCCCATATAATTACATAGTTTGTGTGACATTTTTCAGGGAGTTGTAACCTATAAATCATATATTACAGGTGTGTTTATCATAAACATTTTAGACTGACCAGGTATATCCTGCTAAAAGTTTGTTTTGTCATGTTTTATAAAAAGAAGGACTCAATAAATATCATTAGTACATTCCTAGAAGGTTTGTATTAATATGTGACAAGGAGATTTGAGCCAATTAACTTCCTCTGTCTTTTTCTCTCTCTTTTCAGAGGTTTCTCAAGGAAGGAAGAGAATGGCCAGCTGTTAATCTTTTTCCTTTCCCTCAGGTATAGGTCTCTGATCCTAAGAATTCCACCAAAAGCAGCTCCATGGTTTATTTTCCAAAACCTCAAAATCATTTCACCTCAAATTAACTCTGCTTCTGCCCAGGGAAAATAAGCAAGACTGACAAAAGCTTCTGTACCAGGCTCTTGGCTTTCAGACCTGCTTTTTTTCTTAAATTTTTATTGGTGGACTATAATTGTATTTAATGGCAGGATTCATTGTGATATATTTATACATGCACATGACATAATTTGGTCAATTTTGTACCCAATACCTACTTTTCCTCTGTTTTCTTCCCTCCCCTTGTTCCCTTCTTCTATGCTATTGTTCTGTGAGCTTTTTTTTTTCTTTTTTCTTTTTTCTCTCTAGTTTCAACATATGGGAGAAAACATATGGGCCCTGACAATGTGAGTCTGGCTTATTTCACTTAACTTGATGTTCTCTAGTTCCATCAATTTTCTTTTCTTTTCTTTTTTTGTTGGGGGGGTAACTGGGAATTGAACTCAGGGGCGCTCGACCACTGAGCCACATCCCCAGCCCTATTTTGTGTTTTATGTAGAGACAGGGTCTCACTGAGTTGCTTAGCACCTTGCCCTTGCTGAGGCTGGCTTTGAACTCGCGATTCTTCTGTCTCAGCCTCCCAAAGTGCTGGGATTACAGGCATGCACCACTGTGCCTGGCTCCGTCAATTTTCCTGCATGTGATATAATGCCATGCTTCTTTATGGCTGAGTAAAATTCCATTGTGTATATATATCACAGTTTCTTTATCCATTCATTCATTGACAGACACCTGGGCTGGTTCCATAACTTGGCTACTGTGAATTGTGCTGCTATAGTAGACACGAGTATGCATGTGTCAGTATAGTATGCTGATTTCAGTTCCTTGATATAAATACTGAGGAGTTCTGTACTTTTTATGGAGGTTTCATTCCTAGTCAGACTTGTTTTTTTGCTGCAGAGTTGATATATCTCACTCTCAATTTAAGTTTCCACTACTAAGTTAACATTGGGTTATCTTGCCATGTAGGTATTCATTTTTAAATGAATTTTTCTTTTGAACTGATCTTAATAATAATAATGTTTTGTTTCTTTTTCCTTCTATTTTTTCCACTTACCTCCACTACCACCAATCAGTAGAATTAGGATTATATAATAGTGTTAGCACAGTGAGTCCAAATTCTATTTATTGAAAGCCCACCACATGCCCATGAGGTACTGAAGAAGGAAAAGATATAGTCCGTGCTCTCAAGGATCTCACAGTCCTCTGGGAAACAAAAATGTGTCTATCCCCAAATCTTCCAATGTTATGAAGTCACCCTGCCATTAGTATTTGAATAAAAATGGCTCCTAAAAGGGGACATAAAAACAGCTCTGTCCCTAATGGTGTTCTGGAAGCAATTTAAAAACAAACATTTTGTTCTTTTCAGTGCACCAATAAATAAATAATAGAATGGATTATGTTTGGTGCTGTAGTGTAAGAATGCATATAAAGAGGAAAGAGGATATCAACAGGACTTTCTAGCTGGGGATGGGAGAAGGCTCATGGCAGAATTCTGGCTTCACTGGGTGTGGTAGATGACTAGGCAGTTATCACAGGGGGAAGGAATTCCAAACAGTGAATTTGCACATGTACAAGACAGAGGTGTGGAAGATCAAGAACACTTGAGGGCCTCCAACGTAAGCCTGCAAGCATGTGATGATAAAGGATACGTGTGAATCGTAAAGAGCAGGTAACTTTTGCAGAGGGAAAGTCTATGTGAAGGACACAGAGGCTTTCCCTACCATAAAGGCACAGATAAGAAAGGACAGATTTCTCAGTACGTGGTACTGATGGTATCAGGAGAATAAAGGAAAGAGAGCAGTTAAGAATTCCATCTTTGAAAACAGTGTAGCAGTTCCTGAAAAAATAAAAAATAGAACTATTATCTCATTCAGCAATCCTACTTCTGGATATGTTTCCAAAACAATTGAAACTAGAGCCTCAAGAGTTCACTTGTGTCCCCAGATTCATTGCAGCACTCTTCACCATAGCCAAGAAGCAGCAACCCAAATGTCTACTAACAAATGAATGGATAAAGACATGTGGCATATCAATTCAGTGGAATATTATTCAATCTTAAAAATAGAAAGAAAGTCTGGCATATTCTACAACTTGGATGAACCTGGAGGACATTAGGCTAAGTGTGTCTAGTGATTCTGCTTATCTGAGGTATTTAAAGTAATCGAACTATGGGGCTGGGGTTATGGCGCAGTGGTAGCGTGCTCGCCTAGCACGCATGAGGCACTGCGTTCGATCCTCAGTACCACATAAAAATAAAATAAAGATATTCTGTCCACCTACAACTAAAAAATAAATATTTTTAAAAAACCAAAATAAATAAAGTAATCGAACTCATGGAGACAGAAATAGAACCCTGGTTACCAGGGGCTCCAGGGAGGAAGAAAATGGAGAGCCCTTGTTTAAAGGGTGTGGAACATCAGATGGAAGGTGAAAATGATCTAGAGGTCTGATTCACAACATTGTGAATGTCCTTAACACTATTGAACTGTACACTTAATATTTGTTAAGGTGGTGAATTTTATGTTAAATTTTTTTTACCACATTAAAAAAAAATCCATTTTGAGTGTCTGAGTGACTAGATGGGATACAATGGAGGGAATTGTGGGTTTAATTTTGAAAAGACTGAGTTTGATGGGCTTGGGGGTGTCCAGGAGAGATGAGAGAAGCACTAATGCACTGACTAAGAGCACAGGCTCTGGAGCCAGCCTGCCATGGTCCAGCTGGCTCAGTTACTCACTCATGTAAGTTGTGCTTCAGTTTTCTCCTCTGTAAAATGGGGGAAATAAAAGCACCCACCTCAGAGAATTTTTATGAGGATTCACAAGACAATCCATGTAAATCACGCTGTATCATGCCTGGCTAACAGTAAGTACTCAAGAACTTTAGCTGTTTTTATAGTTAACATCTACATGTCTAATTATTAAGCATCTAAATATACATCTACAATGTCTAATACAGTATAGAGTCTGGAGCTCAGGAACTATGTATAAGTTAGAAATAAATAAAAGGTCTGATGGATAGGAAATCCATTAAGATATGCCTGTTAAAATCTGTTTTGAAATCTGACATTTTCATTAGCTCAGCCATCTTTCTGATAGATACATAGTTTTCATTTGAGTTTTTAGAAATACCAAGAAACAATTAGAGTAGATACTATATCTGCCTTCATAGATACCCCCAAAAAGTCCAGAACAATTGGTTTCCCTAGCCATTATTCCCATTTGAAGAGAAATGGTAACTTCTCTAAAATTTCTTCCTCTCTCACATCTTTCTTCTGAGTTCTGGTTTCCAGAGAGAGGGACACTAAGCTTACAATAGAGTTTGGGTTGTGGATGTGATTCTCTTTGTTCTGTTGAGGGATCAGGACCACCCTGGTTAAGGTTATCAGTTTCTATATTTCTGAAGTGGTCTATGATGATTCGCCTAGGACTTTGACATCAAAACACATGGACACAATCTTAGAATAGTCTCTTAATTGTGAATTAATGATATATCAATAAATCATCCATTAAATAACCTAATATCCTAAAGGATTGAAGAGAGAGTAAAATTAAGAATACAGTTTAATAAAAGATTACCATATGGCCCAGCTATATTACTCCTAGGTATTTATCTTGAAGGATTAAAGTCATTTTACTATGGTGATATATGCACACCCATGTTTATAGCAGCACAATTCACAATAGCCAAACTATGGAATTAGCCTAGGAATCCATCAATTGGATGAATGGATAAAGAAAATGTGATATATATATATTTACATATATATATTTCCATCAGATATATATATGTATGTATGTATCTATACATACACATACACAATGGAATTTTATTCAGCCATAAATAAAAATGAAATTATGGCATTATTTGCAGGAAAATGGATGGACCTAGAGACCATCATGTTAAGTGAAATAAGTCAAACTCAGAAAGTCAAGGGTCCTATGTTTTGTCTTATACGTGGAAGCTAAAGGTAAAGAAAGGAGTGGGTAGATTTCCTAAAAATCAAAGGGAGATCAATAGTGGAAAGGGAACAAGGGGTAGAAAGAGGAGAGGGAGAGGGGAAGTGCTGGGGAGTGATATTGGCCAAATTATATTGTTATATTGTGTGCATGTATGAATATGTAACAACAAATCCCGTCATTATGTACAATTATACACCCATAAAAACGTGGAAAAAAGGAAAAAATAAACTAATATACTTATTGTAAAAATCATAATTAAATGAAGGCCATTCTCCCATAGAGGGAGTCTTTAAAAAAATTTTTAATGATATAGTTAAAGCTAATTTTTTACTATCAAGAAAGAAGCTGCAAATAAAGAGGACGACTCAAATGATCCCTATGATGTTGCACTGAAACCAGAGATATCAGTTTGAACTCCCAGTTAAAAATGCAGACACACATGGACATGGATATAGAGATGAATACAAACGTGTGTGTGTGCCTGCATTGGGGTACATACACATGATTCCTATCTCTATCTACTGAGAAGGTCTGTGACAATGACATCTCAGAAGCAAAATGCATGATGAGTCAGTTACTGTGGAAGCCTTAGAGGTCACAGTAATTCTTGAGGTCATCGAGGTATCGCTTCCATAATTGATATAAGAAATAGTGACCCTGAATCATCAGAGAATGGTTAAAATTTAATCTCTGGTGACCGTTTTATGGTTAAGAACACATGCAAAAGACTTCCATCAGTACTTAGCATCCAGATCTTGATTTCTTAACAACTGTTTTCCAATGTAAGGCACAAGGGCTTCTTGCAGAATTGATTGATTCAGGACTTGGCAGGACAGATTCAAAATGAGCTTGGAACATTTTATGACACCAAAACATAAGGATGAGCTTTTAAAAGAAGAGGGGCTCATCAAAAAGACACAGAAGTCAACCAGAAGGGGCTCCCAGAAGGTAGAGAAGGGACCATTTGAAGAGCAAAATGAATACAAATAGAATTGATTATACTCCAAAATAAAAAATGAGTAGCCATGAATTCTTACTGATATCAATAAATTAATTATTTATTAAATTAAATTTTGAAAGGACAATAAGGAAGAATTCTTTCTTACAGAAGAATTCTAATTTTAAAAAGTGGAAGAAATAAGGGAAAATCACCCTTTGGCAAATACTACAGTTACAACTGTTGTAGGCAGGACACACTAATGGAGACTAAAATCAGTGAGTAAATACTTGAGAAATAACAGTAACTAAAGCATAGCCCCCAAAGTATCCCACCCTAGATATTGGATTAGCAGTGGAGAAATCCAGCAGATACCACCTTAACCAAATGATCAAAAAACACAGACATTGGTGCAACCACTCTGGAAAGCAGTGTGAAAATACCTCAAAAAAACTGGAATGGAACCACCATTTGAACTGGTTATACCATTTCTAGGTATATATACCAAGGAGTTAAAATCAGCAAAGTACAGTGATGCAGCCACATCAATGTTTATAGCAGCTTAACTCACAGTAGCTACACTATGGAACCAATCTAGGTGTCCTTCAACAAATGAATGGATAAAGAAAATGTGGTACATATACATAATGGAATATTACTCAGCCATGAAAAGAATGACTTTATGACTTTTGCCAGTAAATGGATGAATCTGGAGACTATCATGCTAAGTGAAATAAGCCAATACCAAATAACAACAAAAAATACAAAGGTTGAATGTTCTCTCTGATATGTGGATGCTAACATACAACAAGGAGGGGTTGGGGGAAGCATAGAAGATCAGTGGATTAGACAAAGGGGAATGGAGGGAAGGGAGGGGGATGGGAATAGGAAAGACATTGAAATGAATTGGACATAATTTTTCTATAGTCATATATGAATACATCACTGTGAAACTCCACATCATGTACAACTACAAGAATGAGATGCTAGCTGTGTGCAGTGGCACATGCCTATAATCCCTGCACTTTGAGAGGCTGACACAGGAGAATCCTGAGTTCAAAGTCAGCCTCAGCAATGGTGAGGTGCTAAGCAACTCAGTGAGACCCTGTCTCTACATAAAACACAAAATAGGGCTGGGGATGTGGCTCAGTGGTTGAGTACCCCTGAATTCAATCCCTGGTACCAAAAAAAAAAAAAAAAAAAGAATGAGATGCTAGTTAAAATAAGATATAAACCATGTATACATAGTATGTCAAAATACATTCTACTGTCATGTGTATCTAAAAAGAACAAATAGGGGGAAAACAAAAGCCAGACATCGTATGGCCCCTGATACTGTGCACTGAGGAGGGTAAAACATCTGTTACATGATATTCTCCCTGAAAATGTATGATCTCAACATAATCACATTAAACATCAGACAAACCCAAAACAGGGACATTCTACAAAATCACTGACCACTACTCTTCAAACATGTCAAGATCATGAAAGACAAGGAACTCTCGCAGATTCAAAGACTAAGGAGACATGACACCTAAATGCAACGTGGGATCATGGACTATATCCTGAGTCAGAAAAAGGACATGAAGAGGTAAACAGGTGGAATTCAAAACTGTGGGTACATTAGTTAATGTATTGTATCCATGAAAATTTCCTGTGGGGTAGTTAAGCAACATGTTGACATTTGGGGTAACAGGCTGAATGCTGTATGTGAAGTCTACTGTTTTTGCAGTTTTTCTATATGCCTAAAATTGTTTCAAGATAAAGAGCTGAAATAGGGCATGGTAGCACATGCCTGTAATTCCAGCACCTTGGGGGAGACTGAGGAAGATCTCAAGTTCAAGGCCAGCCTCAGCAACATAGCCAGATCCTTAGCAACTTAGCAACAGCCTGTCTCAAAATAAAAAATAAAAGACTGGGGATGTACACAGTGATAAAGCAACCCTGGGTTCAATTATTTTGCTTTGTACCAAAAAACAAAGCAAACAAACAAAAAAAGATATAAAGTAAAAAAAAATTCTTTTTTAAAAAATAATTTTAGTTATAGATGGACACAATACCTTTATTTTATTTGTTTATTTTTTTATGTGGTGCTGATACATGCTCACACATGGTGCTCACACATGCTAGGCAAGCACTCTACCACTGAGCCACAACCCAGCCCCTGAAAAAATTCTTAACGAACACATCTTTGTTGGTAAAAACAACAAAACCCACAACATATTTCATTTTTTGTGTGTGTGGATTAATTCCAAATGCTTTTCTGACATTTTGCTAAAATATCCATTTTATCAATATATAATTAAAAGCAATGTGTATATACTAGCATTCTCCTTTTCCCCCCTTAAATATGACTTCATTCATTCACTGAATAATTTGGCTGAACAGTGGTAGCACCCACCATGTATGAAAGGCCTGGTGCAAGGCACAGATAACATGAAGTTAAAGAGTCTACATTTGGTCTACATTTCTCTGATTGCTAGAGATGTTGAGCATTTTTTCATATGTCTGTTGATCGATTGTATATCTTCTTCTGTGAAGTGTCTGTGCAGCTCCTTAGCTCATTTATTGATTGGGTTGTTTGGTTTTCTGGTGTTTTTTGAGTTCTTTATATATCCTGGAGATTAGTGCTCTATTAGATGTGCGTGTGGCAAAGATTTGTTCCCAGAATGTCGGCTCTCTGTTCACTTCATTGATTGTTTCTTTTGCTGAGAAGAAGCTTTTTAGTTTGAATCCATCCCATTTATTGATTTTACTTCTTGTGCTATGGGAGTCTTGTTAAGGAAGTAAGATCCTACTCTGACATGATGAAGATTTGGGCCTATTTTTTCTTCTATTAGGCATTGGGTCTCTGGTCTAATTCCCAGGTCCTTGATCCACTTTGAGTTGAATTTTGTGCATGGTGAGAGATAGGGGTTTAGTTTCCATCCATATTTTGCTGCATGTGGATCTCCAGTTTTCCCAGCACCATTTGTTGAAGAGGCTATCTTTTCTCCAGTTATGTGTTTGGCTCCTTTGTCTAGTATAAGATAGCTGTATTTAAGTGGATTTGTCTCTGTGTCTTCTATTCTGTACCATTGGTCTACATGTCTATTTTGGTGCCAATACCATGCCATTTTTGCTACTATAGCTTTGTAGTATAATTTAAGGTCTGGTATTGTGATGCCTCCAGCTTCACTCTTCTTGCTAAGGATTGCTTTGGCTATTCTGGGTCTCTTATTCTTCCAAATGAATTTCATGATTGCCTTTTCTATTTCTATAAGGAATGATGTTGGGATTTTAATTGGAATTGCATTAAATCTATATAGTGCTTTGGGTAGTGTGGCCATTTTGACAATATTTATTTTGCAATTATCAAGAATGCAAACAACAATAAGTGTCGGCAAGGTTGTGGGGGGAAAGGCACACTTATACATTGCTGGTGGGACTGAAAATTGGTACAACCAATCTGGAAAGCAGTATGGAGTTTCCTTAGAAAAGTTGAAATGGAACTACCATTTGACCCAGCTATCCCACTCCTTGGTCTATACCCAAAAGACTTAAAAACAGCATACTACAGTGACACAGCCACTTCAATGTTTATGGCAGCTCAATTCACAATAAACTATGGAACCAACCTAGATGCCCTACGATAGATGAATGGATAAAGAAACTATAGTATATTTACACAATGGAATATTACTCAGTAATAAAAGAGAATAAAATTATGGTATTTGCAGGTAAATGGATGGAGTTGGAGAATATCATGCTAAGCGAAGTAAGCCAATCTCAAAAAACCAAATGCCGAATGTTCTCTCTGATAAGTGGATGCTGATCCATAATGTGGGGAAGAATGGAGAAACTTTGGTCATAGGGATGGGCGGGGGGAGGGGGCAGGGGGACAGTAAAGATGGTGGAATATGATGGACATCATAGCCCTAGCTTTATGTATGACTACATGTATGTTGTGATTCTACATCACATACAACCAGAGAAATGAAAAGTTGTGCTCCATCTGTGTACAATGAATCAAAATGCATGCTGCTATCATGTATACCTAAGTAGAATAAATAAAATTAATAATTAATAAAAAAAGAGTACTTGGTCACTGCTCTTGATCAAATGTTCAGAATTGTAGGGATCATTACTATGAACAAGGAAATCAGTACAATGTGTAGTCTCCTAACATGCAGGTGAGCAAAGGGCTTTGGGATATAGAGAAGCTACTTGTCTTACCCTATTTAAAAAGAATTCAGGGTCTAGCATATTGATAGAATCTGTACAATTATGTATAAAAAGCATAGATTTTTCCATAATGTACTAAACCACAGTTGGCAGAGCAGTTGGCGGGGTTGAGATGTTGAGCTTTTCCCACTCTTGAGGGAAAAGAACATTTCCACAAGTTCTCCTTGGGGTCTCTGAGCAAGAGCGAGACAGAGTAAGACTTTCCTTTGCGAGAGAAGCTGTCTCCTCACTTCCTGCCTCTGCAATTACAGACTGTGCATTTGCTGTTAAAAGCCATCAACTACAATTGAAATCAATTCTCCTAAAAGGAGGAGACTTAAGGAATCACCAGAGCTCAGCTTAATGACAGGAGAGGTCAATCAGATTCTCAGGCAAGAGCTCAACTAATTTGCTTCATTCTGAGCTATGGCATCTAGAGTACCAACTACCATGCCACTTTTCATAATTACAGGTAAATGGAATAATAGGCACAATTCATTTCCCCAGCAAGATTGCACTGTCGATTCCCTCCTGAGGTGTCTGTGGGGACTGTTATGGTTTGGATCTGGAACATTCCCCCAAAGGTTGATGTGTTAAAGGCTTGGTCCCCAGTGCAGTAGTGTTCAGAGGTGTGGTCCTTGGGAAGTGATTGGACCATGAAGGCTCTGACCTCAGCAGTGGATTGATCCATTGAGATATTTATAATTTGAATGGAAAATTGAGAGGTGGTGAGGAGTATAGAAGATAGGATCTAGTAGAAGGGAGTAGGTCTTTGGGTATGTGCCCTTGGGGACTATATCTTATCCCCTGCTCTTTCCTTTCTCTTCTCTCTCCGTCTTGCTGCAAAGAGCTGAGTCATTCTCCTCCACCACACCCTTCCACCATGACGTTCTGCCTTGCCTTAGGCCCAAAGCAATGGAGCCAGCCAAACATGGAGTGAAATCTCTAAATCACTCATCAAAAGAAATCTTTCCTCCTCGGAATTGTTTTTTTTTTTTCCAGATATTTCCAGTGATTAAAAAAAAAAAACTAACGTAAGTACCAACAACCCTGCTGAGGATTCCTGCTCCAAATGTCTCACCTCACATATCCCTAATTGTTTTCTTGCTCCTGTATCTTCAACCTTTCTTTCTCCAGCTCCTTCCCTTCATGCTATAAACATGCCCAGGTGTCTCTCCCCTGCTTCCTGAACTCTCCTGAGGTGGACTCTGCCTTCCTTGAACAGAAGACAGATGGCTGGGAGTAGTACAAAAAATGTTTTCCTCTGCCCAAATAAAGGTAACAGATAAATGAATAAATAAAAACAATTGCCCCCTTGGACCTGTAAGACGAACGACCAGATGGAAGTGAAACAGGACCAACAGGCTTTTATTCTAGGAAATACGCTCCCGGACCAGTTTCCCGGCCAGTCACCAGGCTCGAACAGGTCGGGAAAATGGCGCTGTGCCTCGTGTTACACAGGGTTATAAAGCCTCTCCCCATCCGGAAAAGGCAGGCTTGAGGCCAGGAAGAGGTGTTGACTTAGAGTCCAGTGTCCTCTGAGATTGGTTTGGTGCAGCTGGTGATGTCAGGTCCGGTATGAGCCGAGAGCCGTACTGTAAGTTCGCTTCTTCTTCCGTACAGATCATTGGGGGCCGCCATTTTGGTGTGCTTGACGCATGCATGCTGCGTTCGTCGCATGTGTGCTACGTTTGTCGCATGTGTGCTACGTTTGTCGCGTGCGACAGTGAGTGGGCTGGCTCCTGGTGTTGTGTTGGTGCAGCGCCGCGGCGCAGCAGGGTCTGGTTTTCTGTGTCTGCCTCCGACCTAACAGGACCTTTACCCATCTCCTTCCCTCCTCATAGTCTTTGATGCCTCAAAGTCATTGCATACAACACTGAACTCATGGTTTACCTCCACGCTCAAGAATAAACAAACAAGCTGGGCGCGGTAATCCCAACACTTAGGGAGGCTGAGACAGGAGAATTGCAAGTTCAAAGCCAGCCTCAGCAACGGCGAGGCGCTAAGCAACTCAGTGAGACCCTGTCTCTACATAAAACACAAAATAGGGCTGGGGATGTGGCTCAGTGGTTGAGTACCCCTGAGTTCAATCCCCAGTACCAAAAAAAAAAAAAAAAAAGAATAAACAAACAACATGCTTCCTGCAAACTACAGTTTCCTTCATATCATGATTGTGGTTGATGGAAAGATTACATGACCAGGAGAAGATGAATTAAGCCACTCGGCAAGGCTTTATTGGAATGCACCCTTGGACCAAATCCCCCGTCCATCAGAGCGTGTCGGGAGAAATGGCATCGGAGATTCCGTGCATAGAGAATTTCAAGAAAACCCGGTAAGGAAGGGGAGGGCTTGGGAACAGGAAGAGAAGGCCAGAGTCCTTCCTAAATGGGTCAGGAAAACTCGCTGATTGACAGGAGGCATGTCCACTAGTGACGTCACATCTGGCTTGCAGAAGCTCCGCTGACCAGTTTCCTTAATTGGGCATCTTAGACCCTGACCAGACCTAACAGTTGATGACTCCTTTAGTACCCAATCACAGAACCAGACTCTGGATATGGTCCCATACACTTGCCTACCTCTTTCTTCTCACCTAAGTGGGCACCAATTTCCATCAATCTTACCCCTTAATATCTTTCAAATCTATTCCTGCCTCCTGATCCTTTATCCCCACCACCACTGCCTAAACTCAAGGTCCCTCTGTCTTGCCTGGACCCTTCTTCTCCTGCCTCCTCTCTCATTCCATCTTTCACCTGTTTAGGTGCAGATCTGCCTCCTCAATCCCCCTGGATTGAAAGATTTTGGGGGTTTCCTTGCTGTGGCTTGCATGGTCTCTCTTGACTGGTCCTTAGTAACTTCAGTCCTCTTTTCTGTTGCCATAAGAATTGTTATTGAAAGCTTCCCTCATCCTAAAAAGTATAATACCAAATATTTGATTGAAGTCATATCATTTAATATTTGAAAAGTCCTTGGGTAAAAGTATTATTTTTCACCCTGACAGATAATGAAAGTAAAGTCAAGAATTGTGTTCAAAATTATAGAGATTGTAAGTGCTAAAACTGGAACTGGAACCCAAGTGTCCTGGCACCAGTCCTAAGTCCTTAACCTAGACATGCACACACTGGAAAACCTGAATGATCACTATTTGCACACAAAATAATATAATTTAATGACATCATTATTTTCCTCTCAGAATACACTTCTACTTATTTGACTGATGAACTCCTACATTGCTTTCAAAAGCCCACTCTAATATCGCTTCTTCTATGAAGATTTCTTGTCCTCCTTCTCCATGGGCCATAATCCAGTTTTTATGATCTGGTTCCTTACACACCCCCACCCCCACCCACATACATACCATGCAATGCTGGAATTATTTACTTTTGTGACTCATTGTTTGGTTTGGACATGTTAACTTCTTTGCTTTATTCCTCAGCAACTGGCAAAGGGTCTAGAACACAAAAGGTATATATTTTTTAAAGTTCATTTTTAACTGAATGGATCATTTTAAAATTTTTATTTGTTTTTTGCACTATTGCTGACTGAATCCAGAGCCTTCCACATGTTAGGCAAGTGCTCCACCTCTGTGTTATATCTCCAACCCAAAAGAACCAGTTTTTATGCAAGTTTTACTGTCTTTGGCACTTTTTCAGAAAGTGGTGTGGCAATAGTACATTTTTGACAATTTAAAAGTAAATTAAACACAATAGTGGGAAGGTGTAAACAATTCGAACATCCATCAAAACGAATAAATAAACAAAATTTGATGTATACAAACAACAGAATGTTATTCAGCTTTAACAAGGAATGAAATTTTGATATATGCTACAACATGGACGTACCTTGAGGACTTATTGTTAAATGAAATAAGACAAGACACAATAGGAAAAATAATATATGTTTGTATATATGTGAAGTCTCCAGAGGAGTTAAATCTATAGAAACAGGAAATAGAATGGTAGTTTCCAGGGATGGGTGGGAGGAAGTAATGGGAAGTTTCATTTGATGGGTACAGCACCTCAGGTCAGGATGATGGGAAGATTCTGGCAATGAATGGTAGTGATGGTTACACAACCATGTGAATATATACCTAAAGCCACTGAACTGTTAAATAGTTAAAATGTTTGAAATGTTATGTTATGCATATTTTAACACATTAAAAAAGAACAGCAAGAACAAAACAAACAAAAAGTATCAAAACAAGGAAAACCACCACAGCTGGGAGAAACCTGAGATGATGAGCACTAAGCATGTGACATCTTGATGGGGTGTTGGAACAGAAAAGCGATGTTAGGTTAAAACTAATGACATATGATTAAAGTATGAATTTTAGTTAACACCATTGTATCAATACTGATTTATTAATTAGAACACACGTAGTAAACTAAAGTATAATGTTAGCAATTTAAGTGAATAGTAAGGAAAACTAAGTCAGGTATATAAAGAACTCTACACTAGCTTCATAATTTTCTGTAAATTTAAAACTAAATTAATTTAATTTAATTAATAAACTAATTTAATTTTCTGTAAATTCAAAACTAACTAAAATTAAAAATATATTAAAATATTTAAAATTCCATTAGATTTTCCATTTATTAAGAACACCCAGGTCCAATTAATCAAGCTAATCTATTTTAGAATCCAAATCTCAAATTATCTTTATGCATTGTGATCGGGAAGAAATTCAGAAACATATCCATTCTGTAAACTTTAGCCATTGACAGCAAATACTTCATGCAAAGGATATGATGTAAGTGGAAAATATGGAACTGATATCAAAGAGCACAGGTGCTGAAGTCCTACCTGGTTTTGATTAAGACAACCAGACAGGGGTCAGAAGGCCTGAAATAGAATATACTTGAAGATTCCTTCATACTATAAATAAATCAGATTTGGGAACTTTCTTGTTTCAAAGGACACTGATAATTAGAAAAAAGAAGGAACTGGCTACTCAAACATTATTTGCAATAATCTCAAGTACTCCCTGAGGTTGCTTGTTCCAACATCCATTTCCTCCTACCACACTACCTTCTTACTCAGCCTGGTGACTCTGTTCTAAGAGAATTAGGGTGGGTAATAGAATTTGGATAAAGAGAAAACTTAAGTGGGAGGAAAAGACAACAGAAGGAAGTGTCATTTCCTTCTGTGGTCACTGTTTAGTGATCACAAATGAGCTCCCTCTGGACTAGTATCCACTCCCAGGGGACCTAGGACAGTTCATTAGATCACTGGTCTGTTCTTGCAGTGAGGAAGCAGGAGCCAGAGGTGACCCAAGCATGGCTGTGTCAGGCCTGCCAGCCAGTCTTCCAAGAAGTGGGTTGACTTGACTTCCAAGAAGTGGGTTGACTTCCAAGAAGTGGGTTGACTGGGCTTTCTGAGGTTAATCCAGAATATGGAGCTGGGTCAGAAGTGAGTGGGTTTCTAGCTGACTGGGAGCACACCAAGCCAGCTTCCCAGAGTTGTGTCCCTGGGTCTTCTCTGTATGCTATCAGCACAACCAGCCACAGGCCAAAGAAAATGCTGCTCTGATCAGTAGAGCAGTGCTAACACAGAGAAGTAGGGCTAAGAATGTTAATATGAATCACCACTCTTGTTTACAATCTGGTTGGCCATGGGAATAAATTTCTATCTGTGTATGTGTGTGTGCGCGCGCGCGCACGCGTGTGTATGTGTTATTGAGAATTGAACCCGAGACCTTGCAGATACAAGGCAGGCACTCTACCACTAAGCTACATCCCTAGCCCCTCTACCCAGGTTTATTCTCATGACTTCGTGGCAACCTCTGGCATGGGAGGGAGAGAGATAAATTGAGATACATGAAGATGAGGATGGAGATGGAGATAGAGATGAAGACAGAGAAATGGAGAGGGAGACAGAGAGGGAGAGAGAGAGAGAGAGAGAGAGATTATTAAGTCAGACACTGATCCACTTAACAGCTATTTATAGAGTAGCTATTATGTGAGGAAGATGATGAAGACATGGAGACATGGCCCCTACCATTAAGAAATTTCCAGTCTGTGGAGGATTGAGATACATAAATAATTATACAGATTTTACTGAGATTGCAAAGATGGTAGAAAAGGGAAATAATTGAATCTACCAGGTAAAGCTGGGACACATTCCCCAGAAGAGATGGGGGTTGTCAGGAAGAACTAGACTTATCCTGGTAGAGATTCAGAGACTTTCAAAGAAAGGTAGCAGCTCTCCCCAGGGCTACATATATGGAGGACTTTGGTTGGGCTTGGGACTGGGGAGCAGCTCTGAGCAGAGAGCATCACACTTGTACACTTATGGTAGGGAGGTTGGCTTTGGGCTCACCGGGACAGGGCCATGGAGCTGTGCTGAGGAGACGGATTCTGTCCTGTGTCTCCAGCATGTTATGTCTTTCCATGGTCTCCATCCCTCTGCCCTCATCACAATGCAGCTCGAGTCTGGGTGACCATAGGAGCCTGCTAATGGCTCTCTCCCATGCATTTTTGCTCCCTTTCAACCTCTTCTCCACACTGAAGCTTGAGGGAGCAATTGTATCCTTCCCTGGAATCCAGAAAAGGCAAATCTAATCTGTAGTGAAAGAGAAAACAGAGCCACAGTTGCCAGGGGCTAGGGACTGACTGCAAAGGGGCAGGAGGGAACTTTTTGAATGATATGCACTCTATCTTGACTGTGCCAGTAACTGCTCGTTGAGCTGCTCACTTAACAAAGGGGCACTTTACTGCTTTTAAATTACATCTTGGTAAAATTGATTTTTAAAACAACCCCCTTTGTTTGCCCTAGGATGAAGACCAGTAACCTGACATGTCCCCTGCCCCCACCCCACCCCACTCTGCATGTACTATGGCTTTCTCCTGCCTCTTCCTGGACCTCCCCCTCCTCACTACTCTGCTCCAGCCTCACCAGGTTTCTTGTGTCTGCAGGACTTGATATGGCCTCCTTCTCATGGCGAACTGTGCCCACACTGTTCTTTCTGATCAGAATGCTTTTCCTCTCCCTGCTGCCTGCCTTGCCTAGCAGACTGCAGCTCATATTCCAGCAGGCAGTTCAAGTCTTCCCTCTCAGGAGGCCTTTCCTGTTGTCCCTGCCTGCACTGCTCCTGTGCAACCTGTGAAGGGTTGTTCAGCTTCTCTGATGTGGTGTACTCACCACTGTTTCCCCACTGCTTAGTCCAGTGCCTGATGTAATCAGGGATCAAAGTGTCTTGGTGAATAAGCTTATCTAAGGATTTCAAATAGGTTTAAAAGTTATATGTAGTACATGTTTCTAATAGAGGTTTTCAACTAAGATGTTTGAAAATGTCTCTGGCATTTCTGTTTTGCACAGTGGCTGCAGTGTGTTATTGCTGTGTAGTAGCCCCAGGCCAGGCATGCTAGATGGACCTTGGTGCTCAGGACAGCTTCCTTCATGACCCTGTTCTTGAAAGATCACCCTACTTGTGCTGGAGGTAAGTTGTGAAATGTGGAGGAAGAGAAAGAAGAAGTTGCAATTTGAGTGACTAACTGTAAAACAGAATCGTCCCAAATCAGGAGTGGCTTTGCTAGGGAGGAAGCCCTTACTAATTAAAATAGAATTTGAATGAAAAAAGTGAAGGGGGGAAATTGAGAGATATTTGGGAAATAGAACCAACAAATGGGCAATCAATGGAATGAGAGAGTCCCCCTTTGAGGAACAGTATAAAGACAAAGGTAGGTAGACCTAGATATAGGGCATGACCTTGGGCAAGTTACTTAACCTCTCTGTGACAAATTTTCTCATCTGTAAAATGGGGATAAAAATAATACCCAAATCACAGGGCTGTTGTGAGGACCAATTAACTGAGCTGATATATGTAAAGCATTTGGAGCACTGCTTAACATGTACTAAGCACTGAACATTTGATATTGTAGCTGTAGATACAGGAATAAATTGATACAGAAAAATATCAACAGCAGAGGGAGGATAGAAAGAAGGATGGATAGGTTAATGAATAAATGGATGGATGGAGGTTAAACATATGGATAATGACAAAGACATGAATGAATGGATATTGAATGTGGGAGATAAAAGAGAGAGCATGATTCTGAATTTTCTTTTCAAAAGCAGTCACAGATTTGAGAAAATCTAACCACACCTTCCTTTCTTCTTCCTTTATGTCCAGTGGTCATAGTATCAGATGTTACTTGCTTTATAGGACAGAGCCACAATGATTAACCTACCCTGGATCAGGGCTATGATTGGAAGGGTGAAGCAGGCAAAGGGCTGATATAATAAGAATGTGACAGGCTTACCATATTAGTCTGTTTTCTGTTACTATAATAAAATACCAGATGCTGGGTACTTACAAAGAAAAGAGGTTTATTTAGCTCATGGTTTTGGAGGCTGAAAGTCCAAGATCAGGTGGCCCATCTGTATGGTCTCTGGTGAGGGCCCTCTCAGGTAGGGCAGAGAAGCAGGAAGGAAAATGTGAATGTGACTTTATAACAGCCCACTTTTATAAGAACTAACT